>JAOXJP010293593.1:0-18669 GCA_025762735.1 Platanus orientalis | reverse complement strand
AAAAAAAAAAAAAAAAACACACACACACACAAATTAGGTGGCATTGTCATTAGAGAAAGGTTGAAAAGGACAAATCAGAGTGAGGATCAGGACAAAGAACAGGGTAAAGGAAAAGCTGATGCAAGATCTCACACAAGTCTTGATGCCAATAGATGTAGGGAAGTCTAGATGCTGAATATCTTATGTGGACCAAATTATGTATGCGAAAGCTAAGACAGATGTAAAAGAACCAAGCTCTTATCTTTGAACACTCCAAACAATAACAAACTTTAGAAGAAAAGTAAGAATAGAAGTAGGGATTTAACTAGAAGAATTTAGAATTAAATAGATAAGAAAGGAAGAGGAGAACAGAGGAAAAGAACACTATTTTAAGGTTCTAGAAATTCATGGTAGAATTGTGAAAAGACCAAAGTACCCCTGTTTGTGTATTAGAATTTTCTGCAATAAGTCTATGTTCAAAATTTCACAGAATTCTAATAAGATTTGATATATAAAATTAAAGAAAAAAATTCAGATCTTTACAGTTCCTTTAATGGAGGTCACCTAAACCAGTGGGGTTTTATGAATAAGAAAGTCTTCAATCAAAGAGGGGATTGAAGTTGAGCTTGAGGGAAAGGAAAGGGAACATGATGAGGATAAAAACCCTAAAAGAAAAAGAGGTAATAGGGTGTTTTGGATATGGAGATTTTCACTGTTTATAAACCCATAATTTTTCTTTTAAAGTTTGTACCTTGACATTTAAGACAGAGATATAGAATGGAATTTCGGTAGAGATTTATTAGTGGATTGACTAGAATAAAGTTTTAATTCGATAAAATTTTTTTACCTTACTAAAACAGAGAATGCAATACCTTTGCTTGAAGGAGATGATGTGGCCCAATTGAATGTCTAAGAACTTCCAACTGTGGGCATTGTGTCTGCAGAAACCTATCAACTTTATTCTTCATAGAATGGAACAGGGAGAAGCAAGAAGATAGAAGAAAGAAGAAGAGATTAGAGGAAGGAAGAAAGAAGGAAAGAGAAGGAGAAGAAGAGGGGATAGAATAGGGGAGCTCACGGCTTCACCCAAAGAAGAGAGAGAGAGGGGGGGGGGGAGAGATAAAGGGCCTAGCCCAACGAACACACTTGTTCAAAATCGATTCATTATCAACAAACTATTACAAATCCTGTGATGTGTATTAAATAGGCTTACATACTAAAAAAATATGGAAATTCATAAAATAGAAACTCCCAAACTTGTTTCCTGAGACTTTCTAATTTTTGTGACTCTTTAAAACAAAGTCTCCTAAAAATTCAAACTACTAAATATCCCAAATAGAGGGGTTATCGACTAGCAAGGATTGAAGGCCCCATTTATTGACTTGGCAGCCCACTAAAAGACAAAATAGACTAGTAGACGACCAACACTATAAATACCTATTCTACCCTTGATTGTTAAACCTTTATTACAAAAAATAGCCCTCTACTAAAAATTCCAAAAACCCCTGGCACTATTTGCCTTATTACAATTAAGCCTAACCCTTAAAAGACTCTAAATAACTCACATAGAACACACAACTTGAATCAAGCCCTCTTGTGTGGGAGCACTTAAAATAGTCTGGTCATCCAAAATAGCCTCAATCTCCTCTCTTTGAACAGAAACTAGTGGTAGTGGTGGCACGAGCTAAGGTGCTAAAGTCTATGTCTCTACAAAAGTCTCAAGGGCTAGTGTGAAATGGTCATGATAGGGAACCAAATCCTCCACATTAAATGTAGAGTTGAGCCCTAAGTCAGTCGGGATATTTAAGACATAGGCATTAGGTCCAATTTTGTTCAGAACTTTGTAAGGTCCCGAACTCCTCGCATGTAACTTCCGTGTAACCTCTATCAGGAATCGCTCAAGGCAAAACCTAACCATAACTGGGTCCCTAATTTGGAACTCATGATGCACTCGGTGTAAGTCAACCGACTGTTTATAATGCTCATTACTCATGGCAATTCTCCGCCTAATCTCCTGGTGTAATGAGTGAATGTAGGATACAAATGCCAATGTAGACTCAGATGGACGATAGGATGCAGACATAGGAATGAGGTTTATAGGAGCCCTGAGTCTATAACCTATAACTATTACAAATGGACTCATACCAGTTGTCCTATTGAACAAACTATTTTACACGAATTGTGCAGTGAACAAGACATTATCCCATAACCTAAGGTTCTCACCAACCAAACATCTCAATAAAGTCCTTAAGCTTCTGTTTACCACCTCAGTTTATCCATCAATTTGAGGGTGGTAAACAAACGAGAACTGTAGCTTGGTTCCCATCATCTTCCAAAAATAGCTAACAAACTTGACATCACGGTCAGACACTACGGACTTGGATATCCCATGTAAGCGGACTTCCTCATCGAAGAATAAATGAGCAACTTTCGAGGCATCCGAAGTCTTGACACATGGTATGAAGTGGACCATTTTCGAGAAACGATCCACTACAACCATAATGAAATCATGCTACCTCGGGGTGCAAGGGAGGCTTAACATGAAATCCATACATCCTGCCACAGAATGAGGTACTGGCAAAGGTGAATTGAATCCTGGACTCTGCTTCTTTTGCTTTGTCAGCTGATAAGTATGACACTGCTCAATAACTTCAGCCACATCCCATTTCAATCTGGGCCAGTAGAAGCAATCCTCAACTAGAGTAATGGTCTTATCTCAATCAAAATGGTCAGCTACGCCACATGCATGCATCTCCTAAATCAGAAAGTTTCCTCACTAAGTGCAAGGAAGGCATAAACGTGTACTCCTAAAGAGATATCCGTCATGAAGCACATATTTTCTGCTCTTTGTTGGCTGATTATCCTATAAGGAGTGGAAGATGGAGCCAAAATCTGGACAAGACTCATACTCCTCTCTGAGTTTCTCAAGTTCGGTCACTTGAATGCTCATCGTCTATAGGATATAGACCTTTCGACTTAATGCATCTGCAACCTTATTTTTCAATCTGACTTTGTGTTTCAATACAAATGTATACTCTTGAAGAAACTCGATCCACTTGGCATGTTGTGAGTTAAGCTGCTTTTGAGAGCCTAAATGTCTAAACGCCTCATGATCAGAGAATTAGATGAATTCTTGCGGTAGTAGGTAATGTCGCCAGTGCCGTAGGGACTTGATTACCGCATAAAACTCTTTGTTATAGGTAGAGTATTTTCGTTTGGCCTCATTTAATTTCTCATTAAAATAGACCACTGGGTGTCCTTCCTAACTTAGGACTCCACCTATTCCAACCCCAGATGCATCACATGCAACTTTGAAGACTTTGGAAAAGTCAGAGTCACATGATAGGAGCTTCAGTCATCCTTAACTTTATCTCCTTGAAGGCCTTGGTTGTTGCCTTGGTCCACTTGAATTCACCTCTATGGATGTAGTCCGTAATAGGTGCCATCGCCGAGCTGAGACCCTGGATAAACCGCCTGTAGAAGGTGGCCAAACCATGAAAACTCTAAATCTCATGAATATTGGTAGGCTTGAGCCACTCTATAATTTACTTGATCTTCTCATAATCAACAGTCATCCCCTTATCAGATACAACAAATCCTAAGAAGATAACATGTGTCATGAATTCACACTTCTTAAGATTTGCAAAGAGTTTCTCTCCATGGAGTATCTCACACACACTCCGCAAGTGATTCAGGTGAATCTCCCTACTAGGACTGTATATAAGAATATCATCAAAGTATACAACAAGAAATTTTCCAATGTAGGGCTTCAACACCTGTGTTATAACCTTCATAAAAGTGCTACGAGCATTGGATAGTCCAAAGGGTATGACAAGCCACTCATATAGTTTGTCTTACGTCTTGAAGGCGGTCTTCCACTTATCACCTGGCCTAACACGAATTTGGTGGTAGCCACTTTTAAGATCCATTTTGGAAAAGATAGTAGCTCTAGCTATCATGTCATCAAGTCCAAGGATGTGAAACATATATCGTACCATAATCTTGTTGATGGCTATATTATTTACACACATTCTCCAAGAACCATCATTCTTTGGAGTGAGGAGTGCAGGTATGACACACAGACTTATGCTCTTCCTGATGAACCCCTTTCTCAGCAATTCATCCACCTGCTGTTTTAACTCGGCATGCTCTGTAGGGTTAATCCTGTAGTGAGGTAGATTTGGAAGAGTTGCTCCAAGGACCAGATCAATGGCATACTGAATATCACACATTGGTGGTAGCTTATCTGGTAAAATCTTCTGGGAACATCTCTCCGAACTCTCTGATGAGTAATTCTACCTTAGTTGGGAGGTCAGAAATAGGATCAGTGGTCAATGATCTAGCAACTAATTCATACACTGGCGTATCCCCTTGAACCTCCTGCTTGAACTCCTTAGGGCTGAGAATGTTCAAGGTCTTTGTCTGTGGACCCTTTACATCCTTCCCTTTATCCACTGAACTCTTGCCTCCAAACTAGGTTTTTGGTGAAAGCTGAGTGAACTTAATCTTCTTGCCCTTGAACTCGAACACGCACGTGTTGGTCTTACCATACGTGGCATTCATGTCAAAGAGCCAAGGTCAACTTCGAATCATATGTTCTACATCCATAGGCATGGGCATCACACCATATCTTGTCCTTTTGCATACCAAACTCTATGGGACCATGCCATCTATAGGTGACTGGAATGGAAGAACAATTGGCCCACAATACTTTGTTGGGCTGAGGGTTGGTAATGGTGGTGAGTCTAAGCCGTTTTACATTCTCAGTAAAAACTACATTTGTGCAGCTTTCATTGTCAATGATGACTTTACAGCTTTTCTCATCACATTTGGCAAATATACAAAAGATGGTTATCATTCGCCAAACATCTTCTGGAACAGACTAGGTGAGAGCACATCTCACCACCCAGATGGGAGTCTAGGGAGAGGGATAGCTAGAATGAGGTCTCATGATAGCTAAACAATTATTCTCCCTCTCTCCATCATCACTCGGGGCCTGAATAGTATCAACAATCTCACTAATGCCAGTCTCATCATCATCTGTATGTTGATCCCTTTGGACCTCCTCTTCTACAATGTCCTCTATAAACAAAGCATGTTCTCTGCGTGTAGGACACTGCTTAGACTAGTGGCCTATTCCCCCACATCTATAACATTTGTTAGGATTACCTGAAGGATGACCTTTGGCCTTTTCCTTATCTCAATTAAGAATTGGGCCAGTTCTAGAAGGGTTAGGACCTACTCTGGGTGGTTGCCCACCTGATGTAGGTCTGACATCCGAGCGTCTAGGATCTTGGGATCGTGGAGCCGTAGGTTTCACATGCCTCTCCATGTCTTGTGCTATCTTGTAGATCTACTCTTGAGTGGTGATGTAGTAGGGGATAAGCTCCTTGTGAATCTCAGGTCAGAGTCCCATCTTAAAACAAGTGATGGTCATCTCTGGACTCTTACGGACTCTACATTTCAACCTATTATCATCAAACCTCGTGATGTAGTCCACTATGCTAGATAAACCTTAGCGGACTACATTGTATTGCTCGAGAAATCTAGTATGATAATGATGTGGAATGTACTTCTCTTTGAGCTTATCTCGCACGTCTGCCTAATTAGTGATGGGTCTTTCATATCTCCAATAAATCTGCTGCTTAACTGACTCCCAGTAAAGTTGAACTAACCCAACTAGCTTCATCCTAGCAAATTCAATTTGCCTGTGAGTGGAGATATCTTACTAGTCAAAGTACTAGTCCATCCTTCGAATCCAGTCCAAGAAGCACTTGGGGTCTAAGCGTCCATCAAAGGTAGACACCTTAACCCTCATCGATTTCAGGGCTGTCTCTTCAAGGTCTCTACAACTTCTTAACCCTTGCTGCCTCCTATTACCCATGGGATCAACGTTCTCATACTCAAACTCCGAAGTCCCATCCCTAGTTCGGATCCTCACCTCTGGTTCATCAGGATGGACTAGAGACCTACCCCTTGGTGGGGTCCTTTTGGGCTCAGGCCCATGCTCAGGACTTGGAGTTCTTCTATCATGATTCCTCATAGACCCATGGCCCGAATGGTGGTCCTAAACAAGTTCTATGCGAACTCTCCCCTCCTGAGAATCCCTCATGGTACGGGGAGCCAACTCTCTGTAGACTTCCTTTATTCGGTCGTGGATGTTCTTATTGCTAACTTTCATAGCTTGAATCAACTTATCCACATTTTTCGTTAAGACCCTAAATGCTTGGTCCTAAGTGAGTTGGGAGTTAGTTCCTTCTTCTAGGGACATTTTGAGATGACAGTCAAGGCCTGACCTTGTGGGAACATACCAAAGGACTCGAGATAGTCAAACTATAGAACTCCCTAAAAGAATGCCTAGACTCTATGTGCTGGAAAAATGCCTAATACCCTTAAGAACATGAAATGAAATGTAATGCTATGCAAGAAATGAAAGAGACTAACCTAACATGCAAAACTACACCTAAAATGCAACCTAAGGGTTCTTAACACCCTAACCTAAGCTCTAATACCAAATCTGATGCAACATGTATGTAGGTTTGTGAGTGTGTGACATAGGAGATCAAGCAAGAACCATCATACGTGATGTACCATTATTAACTAGATTCCTACCAAAACCTTAGCATGTGAATTTAGTTGGTTCTTAGTTAGGTTTAGGTGTGCAATATTGAATGTTCAAGAAAATAAAGTAAGAAACAAAATTAAATCCTAAAGTACTCTCAAACTCCCAACATGTATTAGGAAACCAACATACCATGGTGCTGGACGAAATTTAGTAACAGCCCCAAAACAAGATTAATGGAGTTTCTAAAAAAAGGCAACATAGCAAAAGAGCAAGGAACATGTCATAGAAAAGGTCCATTGAAGGTTAAGGGAAATAACATGGCTTTCCTATAAGATGGGAGAGTATTAAGGACTGAAATTTAAAATATATTCAGCAAGTGGTCCCTTTTAGAAATTACGACAAACACATAGAATGCACAAATAAAAAGGTAACTCAAAGTATCGGAATCACTTGGTGGGAATTCATAAAATTATAAAGCTACCCACTGAAGTGAACAATGGAGGATTTCCTTAGGAAAATAGAGACTATAGGTCAAAATTTGAGCCACAAAAATCAGCCTCAAAAACTCCCAAGCGTGTGCAACAAAACCACCAATTCCTCCCACAAAAGAAGATTAAAACAAGGCTAAACTAGAATGTCGCTGAATCCCCTTTTGTTGTAGCTGCTAAATAGCCCTTAAACATTCACACAAACCACCATGGGTAATGCTGCAACGAGAGAAGAACAAATTCTACCTAGAATTTTTTATGTGTCGCCCCCACGTAGAGATCCTTCGTAGGATTTCTTCAAGATCTGAAAAAATGCTTCCTATTCCTCTAAAGTAGGTGTTGCCCAAGCCTTGTTAACCCACCTTGCTGTTTGTTTTGCGTCAAAACTTGAGATCTCCAACTTGGTGATGAGATTTCTTGCAAAAGTATTACTCCGAATGTTGCTGAAAATTTGATTAACTAAAAGAGAGAAAAGGAAGAAGATAGGATCCTTTTAACCGAAAGGGAAGGGGCTGGGCTCCACCACCACTGTTTCTTGGAGATGATCCAAACCCTTTTTAGGGTTAGAGAATCCTTAGTGCAGGTCATACCAAAGAAAAGAGAGCATAAAACTTAATTTTATTCATTGATAATGTTGCTTAGGCGTGTGGGAGTCTTTGAAAGCCCCCACACCTAGGGCAACACATAAAAGGGTCCGTATGACCATAATACCCTCTCACACAATAATCCTCTCTAAAATACCATCGAGACACTAAAAGAACTACCCCTTACATGTGACATAAAAAAAAGTGCAAACATGATATATAACCAACTATTAAACATAAAATAAGTCCCTACACATAAAACTAAACCCCCCAAATCAGAAAATAAATGTGGGCTCTTATACAAATCATAACAAAGGCCCGGATCTCCTCTGTTTCCGTTGGTATATCTGAAAAGTACCACCCCTAGTGGACCCGATGTCCTCATCACACAACTTAAAAATCAACCTCCGTCTCCAGAAAAAGTAGTTAGCTGAAGATGCTCACCTCATCTATAAAAACTATAAAGGTTAGGCTGACGCCAAAGGACAATGCAATAGCATAAGTAGGAGTAGAGGAAGCAAGGAAGATGAGGTAGAGGGTGATAACCAACTTTTGGTCCATGAAGATACGACTATTAACATGGAATGTTAGGGGGTTGGGGGGTAGGGACCGGCGAAGCTGTGTGAAAGACATTGTAGAAGGTGGAAATATGATATCCTATCGTTTCATGAGACTAAAATGGATGAGTTTGGGTCAAAGAGGTTGACATCTGGGGGCAAAGAAGGTGGAAATATTATCATAAACCTACAATAAATCACTCAAGGGGGATTTTAATGGGATGGAATGAGCAGTTTGTTGAAGTGTTAGAAATTCAAGAAGGCTTGTTCTTGGTAGCCCTGAGATGCAAATGGAGGGATGGCTCTTTCGTATGGATATTCATAGGTGTGTATAGGCCCTAGAAGACGAATTCTCGCAACATCATGTGGGGCAAACTCTTTGATGTGATGGAAAGATGGTCGATGCCTTGTTGCTTGGGAGGGGATTGCAACATGGTGAGATTTCCATCTGAAAGGTTTGATATGCATCCTTTGACTTCCCAAATGCATAATTTTTCCAATTTCATATGTCATGGACTAATTGATTTGTAGTTGAAAGGTGCCAGGTTCACATGGTCTAACAAGCAAGATGTCCTTATTATGAGCCGTTTGGACCATTTTCTTCTTTTCTCATCATGGATGGATCATTTTGGGTCAGCTTCTCAATGTGCTCTTCCAAACCCTGATTCTGATCATGTCCCGATTGTGCTAAGTCATGATGACAAGTTAGGAGATCCAACTTCCTTTTGGTTTGAGGTCATGTGGCTCCAAGTTCTAGGCTTTAAAGAGTTTGTCAGGTATAGCGGTGGGTTGGTTGTTAGGTGGAAGGAACAAGAAGTTTTATTCAGGTGCAAAAATTTAAAGCTTTTAAGGAATAAGGAAGCAATAAAAAAAAATGAAATAAGTTGGAGTTTGGCCATGTTAAGAGAACGAGGTGTGCCTTAGCAAACTGGAATCTATTGATTCTTTGGCTCAGGGAGGTCCAATAACATAGGAAATGAAGGTGGAAAGAGAAAGAATTCGAAAAAAAAATATTTCTTGGCTAAAGATGGAGGAAAATAGCTAGAGGCAAAAATTCCGTTTGGATTGCCTGAAATTTGGCGATTCAATACCAAAAATTTCCATTGTATGGCTTATCTAAGAAAGAAAAAGAGTACCATATCATCCTTGAAAATTGATGGTGAGACAACCTCAAGCTAGCAAGGCGTGTCTGATGCTTTATCCACCCACTTTAAGGAGTGGTTCTTAGAACCTCATATGGTTAGACCACGGCTGGTTGGTCTAACCTATAATTGTATTACCCCCTATTGGGTGGAATGGCTTGAACGTTCTTTTTCTAGACAGGAGATCATAAAAGCTATCAAAAGTCTAAAAGAAGAAAAGAGCCCGGGTACAGATAGGTTTCCCATTCGTTTCTTCATGGAGTTCTGGGATACCATAGGAGTTAATGCATGAAGGCAGTGTCTGAGTTCCACGAAAGAGGATCCCTTTGTAGAAGCCTGAATACCTCTTTTATCTCTTTTATCCCCAAAAAGCAAGGTATTCTCCATCTAAATGAGTTTCCTCCTATCAACCTTCTAGACAGTATCTATAAAGTGCTTAGCAAGGCACTTGCCCGGAGAATGGAACATATAATGGGCTTAATCATATCTTCAACGCATAATACTATTGTTAGAGGCCGTCATATGTTGGAGAGCTCTCTCATAGAAAATGAATGCATTGATTATTGGAGCAAGAATAAGATGTTAGGAGTGGTATGTGATGAAGACATGGGAGCAAGGTGGGACCCACACTTGGCCTTGGTGGGGTCCACTCATGGAGTGATTTATGGAAGATGCAATGTTATGTGGTTTTAGTAAGGGTCTTATAGTGGATAACATTTATTTTATGTGTCCATGTAATAAGGCCAAAAGTGCCAAGATTTTTTTTTTTAGAGTAATCTCGTTTTTTTTATGTTTAGCCCACTTTTTCAAAGGGTAATACTTGCCCTTGTGGCTTATTTTGGTGCCATTAGATAGGTTATTTAGTTACCTTTCTAACAAGATCAAGATTGCGCAAATCTGAAGTGATTTGAGAAAGTTATGACCAAATTACTAAAGGGGTATCAGTAAAAACGGGAATAATGTTTTTTTCAATAAAGTTTTAGAGTTTTAGTTGTTTTAATTTTAAGAAAGTGAGTTTTTTAGTTTTATATTTTATAAAACTTATCAAAAAAAAAAGTTTATGAATTTAGGAAGTTTCTAATTTTAGCTAGCTTTTAATTGTTTAAGGTTGTAAGCCTATTTAAAGGCAACTCCTCCCCATAATTTTGCAATGAAATTGATGAATAAAGAATTGTTTTACGTTCTAGCTCTTAGCTAGTATGTTCTTCCTTTGTGAAGTCTGAAAACCAATAGTGGTTTTCCCCAAAGGTGGATCCCTTGGGTTTATTCGAGCTTGGTGGAGGCTAAGATCCCCTGTTCTGGGTTTAGAAAAGCTTCAAATCTGGTCTTTTATCTTTTGTTGTTTCCGCTACATCACTTTGCGTTTTATTGATATTTTTGGCTATCATTCTACATCTGCATTAGTATGTCAAATACATATGGAGAAGGCTTATGACCATGTCAATTGGGATTATTTAGATTTGGCTCTAAGGCAGATGGGCTTTAGGAAAAATGGTGTTTTTGGATAAGAGTTTGTGTCACATCTGTAGCTTACTCCATCCTAGTGAATGGTACCTTGATTGGTTTTGCTAAAGGGCTAAGGGGTTTGAGACAAGGAGACCCTCTATCTCCCTTTCTATTTAATTTAGTGATGGAAACTTTTATCTAGTTGGTGTCTTGTGCAGAAGAGGTTGGGAGTCTTACTAGATGTCACATTGGCTTTGATGATCCATTTGTGGTTCACCTTTAATTTGTAGACGATTCCTTGGATTTTCATTCCTAATTCAGAAGAGGAAGTTGGATCTCCGGTCCATGTTACTGATGTTTGAAGCGGTGTTTAGGTTGAAGGTGAATCTGCCGAGAAAAATGATGGCTGTGGGAGTCATTCCAAATCTGAGCCAACTAACCTATCAGTTTGGATGTGCTATGGCAGTGCAGCCTGGTGTCTACTTAGGTCTTCCTCTTGGAGCTAGGGTGAGATCCAAACAAACCTGAGATTCTATTGTGGAACGAGTGCAGCAAGACTTGCAACTTGGAAGGGGCGTTTTCTCTCAAAGGGTGGGTTCGCCTAACGCTTATAAAGAGCGCCCTATCAAATCTCTCTTTGTACTTTATGTCTCTTTTCCATGCCCCCTCTTCTGTTCTACGGTAGCTTGAGAGGATAAAAACCGATTTCTTATGGCATTCGGAGGATGGTGTGAAATTTCGTTTGTTTAATCAAGATCAGATTTGCCAGCCTTTTGAAAATGGAGGGTTAGGAATCCAGGCGCCCAAGGAAATGAACCAGGCTCTTCTTGCAGGATGGCGCCCACTGCTCTTTGGAGGAAAGTGATCGAAGCCAAGTATAAAGATCACGGAAGGGGTATGTGAACATCTCAGCTGGGGGTTCCTACAGACTGGGGCTGTGGAAGAACATCTACAAAGAGAACAACGAGATTCAGTGTTGGAGTATCTTTTGTATAGGGAAAGGGGACAAGTTCTTTTTCGGCATGACACTTGGTGCGGTCCCACTCCTTTTGCTCATGCTTTCCCTGAGTTGTTCTCAATGGCACGATTGCCGACCACATGGTTAGAGAGAATGATCAGGTCTCATGGGATCTCCGCCTTCGTAGATGGGCAAATGAGTGGGAAGTGCTCTCCCTTTCAGCTATGCTGATCAGATTATGGCAGCCTTGTCCAATGGATAGTTTTTTTGTGTGTAATCCATGTATAATATCTTTCGTCAGCCCGAGGTGTTAGTAGCTCTGATTGAACAAATATGGAGTTCAAAGATGCCTTCTATAGCTTTCTTTCTTCTTTGGCTCCTACATTTTGATAAAGCTCTTACTATTGATAATCTCAAAAAGCGTGGCTTTCACATGGCTAATCGGTGCTACCTATGTGGGCTTCATGCGGAATCCATAGCCCACCTTTTCCTTCACTGTCAAGTAGCTGCTGAGCTGTGGGGGGGATTTCTTCAAAGATTTGGGTTTGTGTGGGTTTTCCCCGAGTCATTCCCTACGTTCCTTGATATGTGGTACCATGGATAGTGAGGAGCCCTATCCCAACAAGGTATGCTGATGTGGAATAGTACTCATGTAGTTTGCTGGACATTATGGGCTGAAAGGAATGCTTGCGTGTTTGAAGACAAGTCGGTCTCCATTCAACCAGTGAAGGATCGAGCAGTTGCATTGCTCTATCGATGGCTATCCCACATTCCCATGTTCGCCGGGTGTGACTTTTCAGTTTGGATTTTTTATTGGAATGTCCTTATCTTCTAGTTGTGTGCTTGTTCTAGAGAGCCTGTACTTTTTGTGCTTTTCCCTCTTTTACTAATAAAATTTCTTTACTGATCAAAGAGAAAAATAAGTTACTTTCAATGCTTTCATAGTATCTATTGAAGAAAAACAGAACCCTAAACCTTACTGAAGGCCTAAGTAATAAATTGTAGCAATCCCTCTAATACAACTGAAACTTAATCCTGAAATTGACAAAAATACTCCTAAATAATGTCATTAGTCCTGCAGTCAGAAGTTGCTGTAGTCTGTGTGGCATTGTGTCGTAGACCTGGGTTCAGAAGCCCTTTTCACTTGCCAACAACTGATCACTTACCCACTTGCCTTTCTTAAAAACGATACTAGAATCTTAAGAAAATATTTGAGACTTCTTGTAGATCATAAGAAAATCTTTCCAACACAGTGATGAGATCTTGATTAGATGTGGAAAAAAGCTATGACCTGTTGAAGCTGATTGTAACATTCTCTGTGCAAGTTTTGATGTAGGACCTCTTTTTGTTAGCATCTAATTATTTGCTGGCATTATTTTTTCCCACATCTGAACACTTAATTTAAGAATCCTGTAAGGTGGGTTCCATCTAGGTTTGTCAACGGGCCAGATCTGGGTTGGGTCCAAGAATACCGGTATCCACACCCTACTATATACATCAGGTTTGGTTCTTGGTATGAAGTAGATGGTTCATACCCATCCTGCCAATCTAATACCCAATTTTTGAGAAAAAGTACCAAAACTTGTATTTTATTATTGAACAAATGACCAAAAATAAAAGAGAAGCAATTGTTTTACCCTAACTGATTTCTATTATTCGTTATTCATTTGGTCGTATAATTGTTGTGTGCCTGATAATGGATCCAAATAGGGCCTGACCGCAATTGATCAGATCCAAAATGTTGTGGACCAAGACCCTACTAATCAGGGTATGATGTGTAATTGGGTACTCAGATACCCATCAACACCCTAAGATAAATCACCACAATTCCAAACATAACTATTGGTTTGAACATATGTCCAAGACAGTTGCTCATCAGATTGTAGCATGTTTGGTTACTCTTGTGAAGCACTACAACATACAATTATGCAAAGCTACAAAAATAACTAGAACCTCTTCTAAATAACAATCAATGATACCTAAGTGTAATGGTTGATAGGAAATTTTTTTGGTATATTCTTAGTGTTGGAATTACTAACCACATGGAGAAAAGTAAGCAACTGTCCCAGATAATGGAATTGGATGGGGGTCTGTGGCAGAGACACCATGCTACTAACAACTATAGTATCTGTGTTGTCACATGGTTCCTTTATTTTTATTTTTTTAAATAAAAAATATATTAGTGATTTAAAAGATGATTGCCCAAACTTCATGTTGCAGATCATGGCTATGGTGCAAAGAGGGGAAAAACCTCCAGGGATCAAAGTAAGCCTGCTTTTTTTCTTTTGATGTCCTGCATTGGATTTAGCTGGTTTTGCTGGCTTTAAATATTAGTCCTTTTCCAGGAGATCAATGATCTACCTCCCAACCCGAATCAGCCACCATCAAATCCTCGCTTAGCACCTAGAATCAAGGTTTGTCTTTTGAGATCAGTATTTCATTTTATATTTATATGATTAAATAAATGGTGACTTTGTTGAATGGAACCATGGATATGCTGAAGGAATAGAATGATAACATCAGATTTGTCCTGATAAGTATTAACCTATATTATCTACTGTCATTTTCAAAGTACCATAGCAGCATGGTGGAGCGTGAAAGTGTCCATTGTTCTGTTGTGGGCCATCCCATTGACTCATATCTGTCCAATCCACGAGTCCCACCTCTTGGGTAGGTTATAGTCCAACCAAATCAGATGTTCGTAACCATCGGGATTTGATGTGCTCCTCTGAAGACAAGGACACATTCTCTCTCTCTCTCTCTCCTGTTTAAAAGACAATCTGGAATGAGTGGGATATGGACATTTTTTGGGGGAAGTAATATATAATCAAAAAGAAGGATTTGCTGGGTTGGCACAAGCACCATGAGAAATATGTAAATGAAATCAATAAACAGACCATTGGATGATATTGTCATTACAATACTGGTATGTGACTATTTGATAGGAAGTAGGAGTCACTGGAAACAAGTCGTGTGTACATGGGTTTATAGGTCATACCAAGTGGGTGGTTAATTTCATTGTCATTGTCTTGCTTCTGAACAGCCATGGGAGGTCAGTCAGGCACAAAACAGCTCTGGCTTTGGTCTTCAGTCCCAAGTGAGTGGTGAAGGCTTGAGTTCCAAGGAGCTAGATAACATGCCCACTTCTCAGTTGAATGGTTATGGTTCAGAACCTTGGTGGCAACGGAAAAATGTGAGAATCACAGAAATTGAATCAGAGGATGAACCTAGGACAGCCTCACATGGTGCAGTTGCGATGACCAATGGGCAGGTGATTCAGCGTGCATGGGTTCCACCTCAGCCACCACCTGTTGCTATGCCTGAAGCAGCCGCAGCAATCCGACAACTCAAATCTATGATTCAAAAGGAGCAATCAAGCAATGATCAGATAACGGGACGCCCTTCAGAAGACACTGATGAGTTACAGAGGGTCACAAAACTGTCGGAATCAGGTGGTGAACTCGAGATCAACAATGATAGTCCAAGCATGGACCTAAATGAGATACAAGAACAGGAGAGTGGTATCAATGGGAACTGATATGGGACCAGGCTTGTTTGACCTGAGGTGGTACCCATTTACTTAAAATGGTAATAATAGAGATACAGCTTCAGCTGTATACATGCTTGCATATAACAATGTTAATTTTACCTTACATATTTTCTCTGTACTGAATACTGATACAGTACGTTTACACCGGCTTTATGAGAAAAATAGTTGGATTAGTTATAAAAAAAAAAAACTGATATTTCTAGCGTTTATACAGCTTGATGTCTGTTGTTCCTACATCCTACCATGCAATTTAACTATCCCGACTGGTGGATTGTCTCATTTATAACACTAAACCTAAATCCTTTATTTTATTTCATTTTATTTTATTTTTTCGGGTAGATGGGTGGATTGACCTGCCTGGGGGACTGATATTTGGTTTTTCTGCTGGGGTTGGTTTGAAAGTATCGCAGTGTGTAAGGGCTCTGTTTTCTTCCCTGTATTCTTATTTAATTTTTTTTTTTTTCCATTCCTTGTACTCCTCCCCCCACCCTCTTTTTGGGGGAGAGGGTAGGCTGGTGAGGCAGACGTTTGGATTGTGTGTTGCCATTCCTGATGTTGGAAGTTGGAACCCGATAGACCAGCAAATATGGTTGTTAGGGATGGGTATAAAACACCTTGTGTTGTTTCTGGTGCTTGTGTGATGAATGTAATATCACCCATATTGATGTTAAAGAGAACATTATCTCACCTTATTGACATTCAAACTGAATTTTGGATCAAAATTGATTTCATATAGCTACTGATTCTCTTTCTATGAGTTTGTTACTTGTATTTGAAACTTAAAGATCTATTCAAACGATATCATCTAGCAACTTGGGCCAGATCTTTGAAAGATAAAATGTTGAATGAATGAAATGCAGATAAGTGCAGTCAGGGAGAAATGTGTCGCTGAACATTCAATGTGAATGACGAATTGAGAAGATCGTATAGTTAGATATTTGAAGATTTTCAAGATGGGTTTCAATTTTGGTGCCTCTTGATAGTAACGTGCTCAATGTCGAACTTTATCAATTCGGGAGAACTAAATGCATGGACTTCATATCGTTGGTAATAATCGAACTTAAATGGTTCTCTAGATAGAAGGTCTTTCAGTCTTGGGCCCAACATCTGCAATACCAATTCGGTTTAATGAAGTAACCGGATGGTGGGCTCAAAACTTAAAGCTGGTTGATGAATGTTTGTTTATAATTTCATATACAATACATCCATATCTAATACAATTCAATGATCAAAGGTATTGCCTACTCATAGTATTCTTCCAAGACTAAAGCTAATGCTCAAATCCATTTTTATGAATTACTCGGGAAGACTGAGGTTTTAAAATGCTACTGTTTGGTTTAGGATAAAATAGCCATCTAAAGTTGCCTATGCTTAACTCCTCACCAGATAATGTTGCCCCAGGCTTTTTCCATTGTCATGACTCCAACCGATACCTCAAAGGAGCATTACTCTCGCGAGTTTGCAACTTTACTTAGAGATCACAACACAACTGGACAAGAGCATCTTCTTTGTAAATGTATAGTAGCCAAAGTTTGATATATTGATACATTCAATCCACTCTGTAGATCTAGGTCCACCCAGAATCACTCGATTAAGCCTATAATTGAATAAATTGGACTTGAATCACTTGGGTAGGAAGTTTGCAGAAATGGATGCCCTCTTTTTTACCAATACTTTTGTCTATGCTTCCGACTGTCCTCTAATAGAAGACTAGTGCACTCTTGTTTCCCTTCAGGCATCTCATACTTAGGGGAGACACATAAATGCTTCACGCACATAATAGATACATTACTCATGCTAAAATACTTAATTTGCAGGAACCTAGTGGGAGTTGAAATGGCAGGGTTGTTATCCGATTACATCTTAATACTCCCATCTTCCCAAACTAAACCTCCTAAAATCTAAATGGGAATCATATTTCCAATGCCACACTCCATTGCATGGTTTACACCTTTTATCTTCATTGATCTTTGCAGCTGGGACTTGTTTGGCTATTAACAGTATGTGAGTGCCATATTCTCCTTTTCCCCTCTTTTCACACATTTTGGTGTAGATTATATGTCAAGTACCTCGACCATTCCACCTCAAAAGACTGATCTGTCAAGGGGAAGACGGTCTAATTACTTAACAGACACACAACAAACCACCACGCTCCGCAGCTGACATCCACTGCTGCTTACTCTGTGGCGGCACTCACTTTGGCCTCTCACATCCAGGTAGTTCTTTCCATTTTGTAACGGCTCTCTCTGATTTAGGTAACCCTTTCCACACCGTAACAGCTCACTTTAATCCAGGTTGCCCACTCCACATGTTGCTCCATCCGTGACTCAAACTTGGGACTTGATGCGTAACTTTGATACCAATGTTAAGTACCTCGACCATTCCACCTCAAAAGACCGATCTGTCAAGGAGAAGAGGGTCTAATTACTTAACCCAGGCACACAACATTATAGCTTGCCATCACAGATGTAATATTAAAAACTTCTAATTAAAAGAAACTTGTGACATGGAATACCACGGCCAAAATGGGACATCCTTTAGAGGATGTAAGATAATACAATAACAATGTGGATTTAAGGAGTTGAACAGCAAACTTAGGATTGACTCTTCATGAACCACCTTGAGAGGTGAATGAAAGGAAATGAAAACCCAAAGACAACCCACTGCAAATATGAATTACAAATTAGGTAGACTGCTACGGTGATGCTGCAACAAGCCAATCTCCGGGATGTTGTAAGAGTTGATCCCCTTTTAAATATGATAGCCAGTTGAATGCTCTGCAAAGATGCCTCCACAATTACATGCTTGATGTCTATAAACAGAGAATTCTCCAGTAGAGTGACTCTATACTTGCAGAAAGGACAAAACGTGTTGATTCTGCACTCTCCAAGAGACGGAGAGTATACCATGCACAAGTCATTCAGTAGAAACTGGGATACGCCATCTACTTGGGAGCAAGCCTGATTGGACAGATGGAGAATGCAACACATCGAGCTGCTTTTGCCAACATAAAACGTTCGTTTTCAGTCAATGGTCTCTCAATCACCTTCACAACCATGGCATCCTGGCACAGAAAATAAATCAATATCAGCAGAAAATTTATGTTTAAAATTGCCTTGTCACTAATCTTGAGTCATTAAAGATAGTATATCTTCTATGGATTTCAGCAATCTGCATATCTCGTTTTTTTTTTTTTTTGTTCTTTTTTCTTTTCTTTAAAGAATCTGCATATCTCATATCAACAATCTACCCAGGTAATCTGAATATCATCAATCTACCTAGGACTTTGACACCAAGGGTAGCAATCCAGTGAAGAGGTGCAGAAAAACATGAAGACACAGAAATTAGTTGGGGTTGCCCATAGGGGTGGGCACGGGCCGGGCCATAGTAGGACCAGGCC
>JAOXJP010293573.1:0-18669 GCA_025762735.1 Platanus orientalis | reverse complement strand
TAAGAGAGATATATTTTTATATATATATATATATATATATATATATATATATATATATATATATATATATATATATTTTTTTTTTGCATTGTGGGTTTTTTAGAATTTCTCTATCAAATCAATCTATGAGTTGACAATCGCCACCGTGTCAGACCGGTTCACATCGACCTGGCCCCGCTTGAGTTTCCCACTTGGCTTGGCCATCGTAGAGAGGAAATCCGGCAAGTCGTTCAGGATTTTGTGGCCGGCGGAGAGAAGGAAGTAGTGGTGATCATAGATCGCCTTATATGACTAGTTGAAAGAGAAAAAAAAGAATAATAGACTGTGATATTAACATTGATGCGTAGAAGAGATGGTTTTGTTGAGTGGAGTAGCTTTAGGTTTAGTTTATTTTATTTTATTTTAAGTATTTTTTTTAAAGAGATGGAAAACCCCAGATTTGGTTGAACCAAAATAATATTGCTGAAAAAACAGATTGAAAGACCTGATTTATTTGTGGCAACATATCAGCTTTTATAGTTAGTTGCTGTTTAATGCTGTTCAGCATGTTGCAGATTTTCTCTCGACTATATGCTTTAGGGCCTTTAAATACAAACGAAAAATGTGAAGCATGTGGGACCCTCAAGTACAACTTAAAATCCCCATTTTACACTTGTTATTTTGTGAATTAAAAGCCCCACTGCTGCCCTGTTGTGCACTTGTCATTTTGTGATTCAAAGTTTCTAAGGTTTACAGGACCACATGGTTTTCATTTAACTACATAAAGAGACGAGTCGCAAACCATGCAAAAGTAACCTTCAGTTTAATGAGAATCAAACAAAAATACAATCCCCACTTTAGAGGTTATCAAAAGTTTTTTCGCGAGAAAAAAAAAAAGAAAAAGAAAAAACACTATTTATTAATAAGTGAGAGCATCACTTAGTTTGAGGTGGCCGCCTTCTCCCGTTTTGTTGCTTAGCCCCTTAAGGATAACTGATGTTCACCTGCTCACTACCTTATCATCCATCTGTGGTTATCCAACAAGCTGTTGAAGAGGCAGTCTAGATCCTTCACAACACTCCCACAATGGTTATCACTACCACACCAACGGCAAGAAAGGGAAAAGAAATGGAGTAAATTAATTTTGAGAAATTATTAACAACCCTTTAGATGCTTTTCCTTCCATGTGATAGGAACAAACTTATAATACCGTATGTGGTCGCAAAGAATCCAATTCTCGTGGAAGGGCTAGCTTAGATTTGGTAATGGATCATTAAGTTACACATAGATAGGAATTTAGAAACAAAACTCATTTAGTTATTTACATATGTAGCATAAGGGTGAGGTAAGTGATCCTCTTTATCCGACTCAAGATCGTCTACAGTAAGTTAGACTACATACACGGCAAGTATATAAAAAAATAAAATTCCTGCATAAATTTGATTGGAGTTTTACATTTTTTATATACATGTCACATTTTGAGAATCATTGCATGTTACTATATTATTGTATTGGGAGAATGATTGTATGTGATGCCAAAGATTGGCACATGATTTTTTTTTTTTCCCAATTTGGTGTCTTTTTCTGAACACTTAACTTTTAATTGAACACTTGTTTTGACACTTTTTAACCCCAAACACACCACGTGTCAGTCTATAGCAAACTCATAAAGAATCACAGACACTTATTTATCACAGAAGATTTGTTTTGTGTTGGGTAAAGGATCCAAACTCCCTTATATCCTCTTGCATTCTCCATCATACAACCACTGCATGAATAAAGACCACGGATTACAAATTTTACTAACCCAAGTAGTTGCTTGTCGGATATGCTATGCAGACTTTTAGAAAAGAAGATTCTATCTTCAAATCTAAAATTGACATGAGAGGTGTCAATCCCACCACGCATCTCTCAGGGTGGATGACCACCCAAGAAACCATCTAAGCAATAAAATCAGTGGAATCATCATTTCCAAAATTGGCTGTTTTCATTTCTAAAGACCCTTGAAATAACTAAAAATTAATGGTCAGATGGTAAAGAAAAACTTAGGGTTCGAGCCATCTTCTCTGTCAAAATCCACAATGCAAGATGGTACGTACTTGTCTTTATGTATTTACTATAACACCCTCCGTTAACCCTTTTGTATTTGACATTACACCTTATTAAGACATTGTGTGTCACGCCTTGATCGGTGTTGGAGTGATTTGACCTCCACTGAGACTGGAGATTTTTAGACTTAAAAAATGATTCCATAGTTATTCGTCGTCAATGATACGTATTGCTTCTTAACAGAGGGAGGATGACATGGGTAAGGACATGTGTACAACTGCGATTATATAAGGGAGCGTTTGGCAGCTACCTGTAATGTAATCGTTTGTTTTGAGTTTCCCGAGGCTCATTCAGATGACTTCATTTCTAACTGTAGTTAACAAATCAGTATAAATTTAAATGAGTCCAAAAAATAAAAGCAATTATATAAGTTTTAGATTGTATCGAGCAAACTCGCAGAGGGAAGAAGAAGAAGAAGAAGATGGCTTCTTTTGGTTCCTTTCACTTTGTTCTCTTTCCTTTCATGTCCAAAGGGCACACCATCCCAATCCTCCAGCTTGCTCGCCTCCTCTTCCAACGAGGCATGGCTATCACTATCTTCACCACCCCGGCAAACTCGCCCTTCATCCGTCAATCTCTCGCCGACATAGTAGCCTCCATCAATGTCATCAACCTTAACTTCCCGGCAAATGTCCCCGAACTTCCGGTCGGAGTCGAAAGCACCGACCAACTTCCGTCCATGTCTCTCTTCATCCCATTCGCCAATGCCACTAAACTCATGCAGCAAGACTTTGAAGGAGCACTCCAGAGCTTAGAAAGTGTGAGCTGCATAATTTCCGACGGCTTCCTCGGTTGGACACAGCAATCTTCATCGAAGCTCCGCATACCCAGACTCGTTTTCTACGGGATGAACAACTACTGCATGACCATCACTCGAGTTGTGTTTCGTGATCGGCTCCATGTCGATGTCGAATCAGATGACGAACCCTTTACTGTGCCTAGCTTTCCATGGGTCAAGCTCACCAGAAACGATTTCGAGGCACCTATCAAAGATCCTGAACCCAAGGGTCCACAGTTCGAGTTCTTAATAGAGCAAGCCATAGCAACTTCCAACAGCCAGGGCATCGTCGTCAACAGCTTCTACGAGCTGGAGGCCAGGTATTTAGACTACTGGAACTGTGAGTTCGAGCCCAAAGCTTGGTGTGTGGGACCCCTATGCTTGGCGGAGCCACCAAGGGTCCAGCCCCTCCATAAATCCAAATATATCCAATGGCTCGACAGGATGTCAGCAGGGGGACGCTCTGTTTTGTATGTGGCGTTTGGCACGCAGGCTGAGATCTCTGTAGAGCAATTACGAGAGATTGAAATAGGGTTGGAGCGATCGGAAGTGAATTTTTTATGGGTTGTGAGAAAGGAGGGATCAGAACTTGTGGAGGGGTTCGAAGAGAGAGTGAAAGATAGAGGGTTAATTGTAAGGGAGTGGGTGGACCAGAGGGAGATACTGGGCCACGAGTGCATAAATGGGTTCATGAGTCACTGTGGTTGGAACTCAGTGTTAGAGAGTATCTGTGCGTCGGTACCGCTCCTAGCATGGCCGATGATGGCCGAGCAACACTTTAACGCCAGAGTGGTAGCGGAGGAGCTTGGCGTTGGTCTGAGAATACTGGCAAGTAATGGCTCAGTTCGTGGTTTTGTGAAATCGGGGATGGTGGAGAAGATGGTGAGAGAATTGATGGAAGGAGAGGGGGGGAAGGAGGTGCGGAGGAAGGTGAAGGAGGTAGAGAAGGCAGCTAGAAGGGCAATGGAACAGGATGGGTCTTCATGGTGCACGTTAGGCCTGCTCAAAGATGAGACATGCAAGAAAAAGTGAACTTGGCACTTACTTCTAGCGTTTGTTTGTTTGTGAGTTAGTGGTCTTAGGCATTATTGTTCAGCGTCAAGTCAACTGTAAGCCCCTGTGTTGAGTCGGTGGCTTTAATTAACACGTACGATTCTCAGCCTGAGAAACGTATCGTGAATTCACACGGAACCGCCTAACTTTCGTTTTAGCAAAATTATGTATTTTGGGTTTTAAACTCATGTTTCTTTTTTTTTTTTTTTTTTTCTTGGGGTTTCTTCTCTAAAAGTCCATAAACAAGTTTCCGGAAGAGAATACAACCGCACTGGTCATTGTAATCTTTATTTTGTGTTCATAGTAAAAGCTCTTTTGCTGTTGTTTCTAATAGACATAGGTTTCAAGCCAAACCATGTTCAATCATCTTTTTATTTGTGTGACTGTTGTTCATATTATTTTTTCTCTTCTATTTTGTTGTATACGATCCAAAATTTAGGTTTTCACACAACAATTTGGTATCTGAGTTATGTTGCGATTGAGTTTTTTTTTTTATATGATGGCAAAGTATGAAATAGAATATTTTGATGGGCAAAATGGTTTTAGGGATTATCTAAAGCCGTAATGGAAAAGGAAAAGTTTCTTGTGAGATGTCAAAAGACGATAGAGAGGAACTAGACTTCAAGGCACTCTAAGCGATTCAGTTGTACGTGCTTAACTGATGAGGTGTTGTGATAGGTTGCAAATGAGGTGTCTATGACTAGGCTGTGACTCAAGTTGGAGTGCCTGTACATGACCAAGTCTTTCATGAGCAGACTGTATTTGAAATAACACCTCTATATATTGAGATTGAGAGAATATATATCTTTGAAATCCCATTTTAACGAATTTAATAAAATCATTATAGATTTAAAAAGTATTGATATTAAGATTGATGATGACGATCAAGCTATTATTGTTTTGTGCTCTTTATCTGCATCATATAAACACTTTGTTATGACCTTACTTTATGAAAATGATACAATCTCTATAGAGGGTGAGGGTTCATGTAGGTAGAAGGTTTGTTTTCGAGAGAAAGAACGAAGGAAAAGGGTTCAAGTGATAAATGTTAATCTAGATCAAAGTCGAGATTTAAAAATGACAATTGCCACTACTGTCACAAGTTAAGGCACTTTTGGCGAGATTATCTAAAGCTCAAAGAGAAAAGGGAAAAAGATGTTCATTGTCACGCCCCAAACCCCGAATATGCTGTCGGTTTTGTGACGTGATAGATTATCTTTCCTCTCATTCCTTTCTAACACATAGGTTGGTGAAGAAAAGAATCCACCCCAAAATTTCTACTGAAATTTCAGTAGCATACCAACTATAAAGTGGACCCCTGAAAAATTTCTTAATTCATTTATTTAAGTACTTGATAATCCACAATAAATATAACACTCCAAATTAATCATCCATTTTATCATTCCACTTCCTCACATCAACATTGTCCCCCATCCACATCCATAACCATAAACAACGAAATAATATCAAATCAATTGATTTAATAATTCCAGTGACAATAAATCTAACTAAAAAGTTTCCAAAATAGTAAAATCCAAAAAGTTTGGTATAGAGTCACCTATCAAGTAAACTATTTTATGACTATAAAAAAATCTGTAAATAAACTCGCAAAACTCCTATCATCTGGATCCCATGTTATGCCGAGAATCTATTCTTCCTGTCCTGGTCTCTGGTTAGGACTATCTGCGAGGTTTTATATTTTTTTGGTTAGCTTCACGAGCATAATAAGAAGGCAAGTTCTAAAGTTGGAGTTTTCTCAATCAACAGATAACATAAACATTTCATTAAATAAAACATTCATTAATTATAGAATTCATTGAGTAGAAACAAAATTCAATAGAGAAGTATGCATGCCATCATTAGTATTTATTAAGGACTATTATAATTATGCATTTTCTAATCTATTCAATGTTATGTATGCAACTAAATATATGGATACCAATGCTCTGCTCAATAATGCTACTAAGTCTTCCAACTCACACTCAAGGAATTAGTGGTGTAAACATATGTATATAAGTATAAATCCAGCCCCCTTTGAAGCCCTCAATAACTCCCACTTAACCATCTTTCTTTTATCTTTTTTTTTTTTTTTTTTTTTTTAAACAAACAACAAAAATGATGATTTATATGTCTTAATTTGGACAGCAACATAATATATGGGGTTTCCAAAACAACATCATTAAGAATTAACAATCTCACAACTCATAAATTTTATAATCCAACTTTAACTACATATATAAAGTATAATTTATAATTTGTATTACATGAGAATTATTAAGTTTTAATTCATTATTATTATTATTATTATTTATAATACCTCAGAACACAAAACATGTGAGTTGTTGGAAATTCCCAGAGATTTAGAACCCTAGATAATTTCTATCAAACTTTTTCAGTCCAAATTATAGACCACAATTTTTATTTATTTATTTTGGATCAAAACATGTAGAGAGCCATCTCAAAATAGGGCACATCAAGAATAGGTTAGAAAACCTAACCAAATCTGATTTTTCACTCTTCTAGCATGTGTAATTGTTTTCAAACGAATCTTAAACCATTTACCATCTAAAAAATATCAAAAGAGAAGGGGGATTAGAGGAGATTAGAGAAAACTCTAACCAAAGAACTAAATCGAACTTACTTGATCGAGTTCATTTATTCCTATGCCAAATCCGATGCCCACGTCACTTCGTCAACAATTTTGGGGCTCCACGAGCCCTCTTTCTCTCCCTTCTCCTTCCCTCTTCTTTCTCTTCTCTTTCTTTCTCCTTTTCTTCCTCTTCTTTCTTCGGTTTGCTTAAGTTGGGTCTCATTTCAATGAAAGGTTTCAACCCCGACCCCCTTTGTTCCTATTTATTTCCTTTAAGCTTCTAATTTTTTTCTTTCCTTCTTTATCTCCTTCTTTCCATTTTCTTCTTCTTCCCTTTTTTTTTCTCTAGTTCGTAGGGTTGGGTGGGGCTTCCGCTCAACGAAACTAGAAACCTCCCCCTGTTTGGTTTCTTTTTCTTTTTTTTTTCCTTATTTTGTTTTCCCCAAAGTACCACCACTAGGGTTGGGGTATTACTCTGGCGTCATAGAAGAAAATTTTTCTAATGTTTTGAAAATGATTTGTCAGTTACTCATTGTAATGCATGTACAGATGAGGAATGAATACTTGAATAGGGTTGATCCTATAATATATGTCCAAACCAAGATTGGTTTATAACCTATAAGGCGGTAAACGATGATACAATTTTAATGAGAAGCAATATGCCTTGTAAGACTGTAGAAATTGAAACAGTCTAGTTCAAGATGTATGATGGGATTGTTAAGACATTGACTGATGTTCGGCATGTACTAAAATTGAATAACCTAATCTCTTTTGGACATTTTTGACTCCAATGGTTGTAGGTGTACCGTTGAAGGTGGAATTATGAAGGTATTGAAAGGTGTTTTGGTGGTTATGAGAGTACAATCTGTATGTGCATGAGGGAGAACAATTTTAGGTGCAGTTGCATCATCATCATTGATTGATTCAGATTCTGACATTACCCGCCTATGACATATATGGTTAGACCATATGAATAAGAAAAATATGATAGAGTTAAGTAAGAAAGGTTTGCTTGGTGGTTAGAGAACAAGGAAGTTGGACTTTGTGAACATTGTGTCTTTGGGAAGCAATGTAGGGTTAAGTTTAGTATGGTTGTTCATAGGACCAAGAGTACATTAGATTACATTCACTTTGATCTTTGGGACCCATCCCGAGTTGCTTCAAAAGACGGTTCCCCTTATTTATTGACTTTCATTGATGATTACTCAAGACAGGTCTAGGTAATTACTTTGAAAGATAAGGATGAAGTCTTTCTCAACTTCACGAGATAAAAGGTTATGATTGAGAAACAAATAAGAAAGTAGATCAAAAGACTAAGAATTAATAATGGTTTGGAGTTTTGTTTAGGAGAGTTTAACAAATTCTGTAATGATAAGGAGATTGTGAGGCATCACACAGTTAGACACATGCCCCAACAGAATGGTGTAATAGAATGCATGAATAAGACATTCCTTGAGAGAGCTCGTTGTATGCTCTCTAATGATGATGGATTTGGAAAGGAATTTTGGATTGAAGTAGATTTTATAGCTTGCTACATGGTAAACAAGTCTCTATCCATTGCCATTGAGTGCAAGATGCCTGAGGAGGTATGGTCTGGCACTCATGTGGATTACTCTAGGTTGAGGATATTTGGTTATCCTGCTTATACTTATATCAATGAAGGTAAGCTCGAACCTAGATCTAAGAAGTGTATTTTTCTGGGTTATGCATCTGGGGTGAAGGGATACAGGTTATAGCATCTTGATTCTAAGTCACTCAAGTTTCTTATTAGTAAAGATATGACTTTTGATGAATCTATATCATGTTTAACCAAAGAAAAGATAATGTTGATGGAGATAGGGACCATGAAGTCAACAAGGAGTTTAAGAGTTACACTTTAGGGAAGAGTTAAGAAGACACTTGTGTCAATCCATTGACAAAGATGAGCAAGATCTTAGTGAGGATGAGGATGCATAAGAGGAACAACAATATACTATCACTACTTGGAGATTGAGGTAAGAGATTAGACTACCTCAGAGGTATAGTAGCTATGCAGAGATGGTTTCTTATGAATTGTTTATGGCAGTGACTATTGAGTGTTAGGAGCCCTTCTGTTACCATGAAGCCATCATTGGTAATGAGTTTACACAATAGTTGGTTGCTATAAATGAAGAGATTCCTTTTCATAAGAACCAGACTTGGGATCTTGTAAAATTACCTATGAAAAAGATGATTGTTGGCTGCAAATGAGTTTATAAGAGGAAAGAAGAAACATTAGGTGTTGATGATGTGAAGTACAAGGCACGCTTAGTTGTAAAGTGCTATGGTTAGAAAAAGGGTGTGGACTTCAATGACATATTTTCACCAATTATGAACTATAATTCTATACATATGTTTCTTTTCATGGTGGCTATGCTTGACTTAGAGCTAAAACAACTTGATGTTAAGACAAAATTTTTGCATGGTGAGCTTGATGAAAAAATTTTCATGCATCAACCAAAGAGGTTCATTGTTTTAGGTAAGGAAGACTATGTTTGCTTGTACATTGAAAGTCTTTGTATGGCTTGAAACAGTCACCTAGATAGTGATATAAGTGGTTTAATATTTTCATGCTTTCACATGACTTTTATAGAAATCAGTATGATAGTTGTGTTTACTTCAGACAACTTTCAAATGACTCTTAGTGTACTTATTAATATATATTGATGACATGTGTATTGCTGCTAAGAACATGTTTGAAATCAACATGTCAAAGGCTTAACTTGGAGGTAAGTTTGAGATGAAAGATTTGTGGGTAGCAAAGAAGATTTTGGGCATGGAGATTCGCAGGGATAGGAAGGAATGAAAATTATACTTGTCTCAGAATAACTACTTTGATAAAGTATTTGAACATTTTGGAATGCAAGATTCTAAACCTATAGATACTCTACTAATAAATCACTTTAAACTTTCTGCAAACTTGTCACCACAAACTGAGGAGAAAGAACATATGTCTCATGTTCGTATGCTAATGCAGTTTGGAGCCTCATGTATGGTATAGTTTGCACTCGTCCTCACATTTCACATACTGTTAGTGCTGTCAGTAGGTATATGGAATGTCTAGGGAAGGCACATTGGGAGGAAATGAAATTGATATTTCGATATTTGAGAGGTACTACAAATATTGAGCCGATGTTTGAAAAAACAAGTGGAATTGATGGTTACACAGTTGGATTCATGGATTCTGATTATATAGGTGATCATGACAAGAGGAGATCTCTAACAATTTATGTCTTCACTCTCTCTAGTTATGCAGTGAGTTGGAAAGCAACATTATAAGCTACAATTACTTTGTCAACTACTAATGCAAAGCATATGGTAGTGACTGAGGTAGTGAAGGAGGCTATTTGGTTGAGAGGCTTACTTAGCAAGCTAGGCCTGAAGCAGGGTTTGATTATTGTGCATTATGATAGTCAAAGGGCTATACATTTGACTAAAAATCATATGTATCATGAGAGAACTAAGCACATTGATATTAAATATCACTTCATATTTGAGATAATCTTACAGGGCCAGATCGTTGTTAAGAAGATTGACACAGATGATAATCTAGTAGACATGATGAATAAGTCACTTTCAGAATTCAAATTCAAGTATTGCTTGGACTTGATTAGTGTTCATAGTATCTAGAGTTACCCTTTAAGGTTGTGTGAAGAAGTTGGGAGTAGAGTTTTCTATACTATGTAACATTAGTAGAATTAAAGCCAAGGAGGAGATTTATTGAGTCGATGGCTTTAATTCACACAACTCTCAACTGAGAGCCATGTCATGAATTTACATGGAACCACCAACTTTTGTTTTGGCAAGATTGGGTATTTTGGGTTTTAAACCCATGTTTTAATGTAGGGTTTTTATGGGTTTCTTCTCTAAAAAATCCTGAAACAAGTTTTTGGAAGAGAACGTAGCCATACTAATCATTTTAATCTATATTTTGGTCATAGTGAAATCTCTCCCACTGTTTTCGCCTGTGGATATAGGCTTTAAGCCAAACCACATTAAATCATCTTCTTCTTTGTGTGATTGTTGTTTGCATTATTTTCTCTCTTCTATTTTGTTGCATATAATCCTAATTCTAGGTTTCCACACAACAAACTATAATAATTGGTATGAACAATAGACAGATCATATGTGAGCCATCCATTGTCTTGGACAAATGGATCGTCTAAAACACTCTTATAATAGTCCCACAAGATGTATTCACATACAAGAAGACATAACTGTTTACGTGGTTCGACAAGATTGCCTACATCATATTTAAAATGATTCTATTATGTTCAAAAGAAAAGATGAGCGAATTTCTCTACAGAGGATGCCTGTGTGTTGGGGGGCATCTTGTATTTAGAGGTTGTACAAATAGTACTCCTCAGTCAATAGTTCTCCCAATTTCTAATCAGGTTCCATCCTCAACAGAGGCACATGTACCTCCCATAGGGAGTCTTGATAAGTCTTTCTTAAAATTAATATTAATGATTAATTATGGATAGCTAAAATCAAAACAAATGTTCTATACCTCTGTAATGGAAAAGTATTTGTCAGTTTCTATGATGAAAAAGAGGTTGACACATTGTATATTGGGGTTAAAAATGTCAAAAAAGTGCTAAGTTGAAAAAATAGGTATCCAAAAAAAGACATCAAATTCAAAACACATCATGTGTCACAAACTATCATTCTTTGGCTAAAATAGTTAGTACTGCTAGAGTCCATACTTTATATTTTGGACTACCCATTTCATTTGTCAAAAGTTATCTTAATCAGATGACCATAGAAATTTAATTAGAAGACTGTAAAGAGTAGATCTACTTTAGTTCATATCCATGTGACATTATCCATATTCATATCAATTTATGTATTAGGATATCTGATAAACAATTTTTTGTTTATAACAATATTATAGTATCTCTAATATATATATTTTCAAGAAGTGATCAATATAAATTCACATTTGGTCCAATTATAATATGATGTACATTGGATATTGATCAAAGCATATTTAGTTGACTTTGTATTCTCCTTGAGCGGATTGAATACAGATAGGAACATGATAACAATCCAATCTGTTTGAAGCCCTATAAAAAAGGTAATGATTCATAAGTACTACACCAAAAAATGGTATTGATTGGATTGTTAAGTAGATCATAGGAACTTAGGCTTTTGGGTCTAGCTTGATGATGCAAAAGAAAACAACTGGTAGTTATAATTTTTTTGGTAAATAAATGGTAGTAAATTAACATACGTGATTTATGCATATAACATTGCTGTATTATACAACAGGTGGGGGGGATGAAGAGAAAAATTCAATGAATGGTGCACCCAAGGCCACACATACAACGCCACACATACAACAAAGAGATAGAGAAAGAAAGAGGTGTTTACACTATTTTGAAAATAACCAATGAAGGATGGCATGTGGATCCCATTACGTTAGACTGTGGTTGGTAGTAAAGTAACACGTAGAATGACGAAGGTGGGAAGACGAAAGGTGAAAATAGTGATAGATCATTGACACATGTTTCGACTACAAACGTGGGAATATGGCTAGTCAAAGAACGATAAAGAACGGGCACAATAACACTACAAGAAAAGACACTTTTAACAACGCATAAAAGAGTCGTCAAAGGTTTAAAAATGAGTTGCCAAAACTTTTTAGCGACTCAAACCACCGCGTTGCCAACATGTTGCGATAGGTGTATGGCAGAAAGTCTTTGGCAACTCCCGAACTTTAGTTGCCAAAAATTACTCATCCGCGACGCTAATTGAGTTGCCAAAAGGTACCCCTACAGTGTCGCGGAAAGTGGACTTGTGTCTTACAAGATAAGGGTATCAGACTTTCTGTGACGCAAAACACGCGTCACCAAAGATAATTTTAAAATATTTTATATTTTATTATTTGACATTTCGCGACTCTCTGTGCATCGCCAAAAGGCTTAATTTTATGTATTTTTTATTTTATAATTTTCCGCAACTCAATTGTTGAGTCGCTGAAAACATTTTTTTTTTCTAATATTACTTTTCACAATAGAATTTGTAAGTCACCCAAAATCAAACCAAATTGTTCCAAATTAATCAGATATACAAATTTTCTTGGAAACTTGTATGTACCTGTATTCATTCAAACTCAATCCAACCCAAATTAGTCCAAATTCATCAAATTAATATATCATATGTATTCATAACAAACAGGTATCCAATTCAAATCCAAATCTAATCTCAAACATAAACACATAAAAACCAAACAACCATTCAAATAAATCCTAAAAAAGTAAGAATACGACTATCCAAATATTAAATTCCAAATAAAAATGAATCATCCAAGGGTTCCACTCCACAAATCCATCATCGATCTGTATAAACAAAAAACAATCACATTAACATTTTATTAATCAAATTTAAAAGAAAATATAAGTGAAAGTACATAAGAAACTGCTATCAATGACATAAAAAAAGAGTTTGCATCCCCACTTTACAAGTAAGTAGTGTCTCTTGTATCTTCATAAAAACAAAAATTGATATTGAGATGCATCTTGTTACCCTCATCTATAAAAAAAAATAGTCCAATAAAGGCTAGCAGCCTAAAACATGAGAACAATTGGGAAATGGAACCTTAACAAGTTCATGGCATCCTTTAACCTCAGTGAAACCAATGTGTCACATGCTTAAAAATGTCCATCCAATCACTTGGTTAGGACCAGATTGAAGAGTTGCATACTCATTATTCTAAATAGTATGCATAGCCTCCCACTTACTTTTAAGAAAAAGCTATAACCATCTCTTTTCAAACACATGCACATTGACCCATTTCTTTTTATTTAATTAGATATATGATGCATGTTTTTATGCTCTTTTAGTTATTATGACTTAAACTGGTTTTGTGCAATCTATAGACAGTCCATCAGAAAAAGAACTAAATGGAAAAAGGGAAAAAGAAGACATATTTGCACCTGTAAGAACAAGGATGATCTTGCAGCCAGCATTTTGTCTAAATAAAGTATCAGTATCCAATCTATCATCCACCATGCACATATTGGAGGTATGGATATGAAATCTGCAAAAAAGGATTGGAAGTAGTTAATTTTCTAAAACATTTCTGCAAGGCTTCCCATATAACCCCTTACACACACACACAAGGTTCAAAAGGAAATAGGATCAGATAAGTTTTGCAGCACTAGAAGATTAAGTACAAGAAAAACCATACAAATTTTTTTTTTTGGGCAGTGGAAAAAGCACACAATTATGAAGTAATTATATAATGATGAGTATGACAATTGCAAAATATGTAAGGGAATAGATTGGATAAGAAAAAATTCTCACCGAGCTTTGTTCCAACAAGAATTATTGGAACACCAGGTGTGTTATATCTTAGTTCTGGAATCTACCGCAATTGGAAACCAGAAAATAATAAATTATCAGCTGAAGTATTTTTGCCATTTCTTTTGAACATATAATAAGGTAAGATTCCCTTTTTCTACAAGAGAAAACGAAGTGGGGTGAGGTGGGAAATCAAGTCCTCACCTTCTTGGAAACATTTTCATAGCTAGCTTTGCATGACCTATAATGCACGGAATTATTTTATTTTGCATAGGTAAGCCTATAATTCTAGCATGACTCCTAACAGAATTTTAGGTTGAAAGGACACCTCTTCCTGTGGTTTATAGTCATTCAACCCCTGCTAACCTGGGCATTTCAACAACCCATAAAACAAGCTTAATTACCCATTGATTTCCTATCCAAAACAACCTTAGAATTTGCTGATATTTTACAGAGGTATACCTTTAGTTCTTGCATGACTCCCTACAAAATATTAGGCTGAACAGACATCTCTGTCCATGGTTTCCCATCACACCTTTCACGATGAACTAGGTACTCCAACAACCCATAAATGGGTTCAAATGCCTCCTGTTTTTCCATCCAAAACTATCTCAGAATTTGCTGAGATGTTACAATGCAAACTATCCTAAAATCCTACAAAATTCCAGTGTATTCTAAGAGTTCCAAGCTTTCACTCCACCAACTCCAGTTATCTAGGAAATCTCACCAACATGGGTGACGATCCATGTTTCACTAATATAAAGATGAGCTAAATGGAATCACATCTTAAATAGATAAACGGCTTTGCTTAGATTGAGGCCCTGGATTACTGAACTAGAGGCTAGATGAACGTGATTAGTTGACTCCTTAACACTCCTGGTTCAACTAATCTTAGTGAATCACTCACACCCAGACAGAACTACGAACTTCAACCAGTCCAATACGCCTAACTAAATGAATGCTGATCCCTTCCATAATCTTGAACCTAATACAGAACAACTCTAGCCCATGTTCCTATAGCTTCAACTTGTTGGTATGTGACTCCAAATGAACTTTGTTGAACCTTATCTTTAACCTTAATGGCAATAGAGAATACCACACCAAACACATCCTGTTAATGACGACTTATAATTTTAAAAGAAAAATAAAGCAAACATGGTCAATATTTATTGGCTTGGATAGACTCATTAAGGGAGAGCTATATACAGCCTTATGAATACACATAATAGCACATATACTTTAGATAAAAATTCCTAAAAAACATTTACCATTGTCTGATAAGCCACAAACCCCTATCGATGCATTGACAAAGCATAGATATATAAATCAAAAATTGATAATTAGAAACTTATAGTAATCCAACAATCCATTATAAAAACAATTACCTGACCTGGTAATGGCCAAGCATAACCTCTGTTACAATAACATCAGATATTCTATTTTTTGGACACTTTCAAATAGAAAATGTTGTCTCTAAGTTCTATCCTCACCGTACCTAGATGACATATGTCCATATAAGTTTCAGCCAAAAATCTCAGCCAACCTTGGTGTTCATTGTCACACCATTGACAAGACCTTTGAAATCAATCCATTTGAACACAACCAACAACAACTTGGGGATGGGCCATGGTGGGGCTCTTTGGAAGATCTGAAGTCCATGCTGCCATATGAAAAATGAAGCAAATCAAGAAATCCATAGAACTGTAACGAGTGTCTTGCGTGATATGAAACCAATGAACCTAAAAACCCAATCTTAGAGATTTCTCAAAGTTAAGATTTTTTGCAACCCCTTTTGTTATTCAAAAAAATAGTGTCTTTGTGATATGTAATCAATAAGCAAAAAAACATCATCTTTGAGATTTATCGAAGTTTTTCTTTTTGCTACCCGTTTTTTGATTGAATTCATGTCTCAAATTTATTATAAAAAAAGAAAGAAAAAAAAAAGACTAAAGTTGTTGAAATCAACGAACCTAAAAACGCCATCTAGCTTAGAGATTTCTCAAAGTTAGTTTTTTTTTCTACCATTTTTAATTGGATTCGTGTCTCAGATTTATAAAAAGAAAAGAAAAAAAGACTAATGTTGATGAAATTCATGAAAGTTAGGGTTTCAATTGGTTTGCATTCCTGTATAGATGGATTGTGACGCTCGAGCAGGGACCATGGCCCTTCGTTGAGGAACAAAATATGAAAAAAAAAAAAAGAGACCAGACCCATAAACATTTAGATAATCATCCAAGTTAGGACGTTGTATAGAGTGAGAGGTGGAAGAAAGAGTGAAACGAGGAAACTTTGAAAATTAATAAATAATAAATAATAAAAGATGGAGATAATAAAACGGTGGAGAAGAATACTTGAGAAGGCAGATTTTTAAGAAAAAAAATTAAAAAGAAAATCAAAGGAAGAAAACAAAAATAAGGAGAAGATGGAGAGAGAGAGGAAGGGAGGAAAGAGGGAAGGCCGCACGGCGAAATCCAAGAAAAAAAAACCCCTTTTTTTGAAGAAGAAATATCTTACCTAGCCGATCCATTTGAAAAGTTGAAGGGTTTTCGAAATGGCGATTGTCATGGAGAAGACGCAAATTAAGAGTTGGTGGAGAAAATCTATGGATCGAGAATAGGTAAAAAATAAAAATAAAAAATAAAAAAGAGAGGTGGTCGATACCAAAGAAGAAAACCCTAATCGATTCACCTTCAAACTCCATCCTTCAACTCGAATTCACTGCATCGATCTATCCCAGACAACGAAGCTCTATTCAAACGCAGACGGTTTTCGTTTCAATCCTACATGAGCAGGAAGGAGGGAAACTGAGAATGTGTGCGTGGGAGACAAAATTAAACCTGCATATCAAGTTTTAAATTTTTAGATGTACCAAAAGATTTAATAAAATAATAAAAATAAAAAAATATCATGGAAAAGTGGACTTAAAATTTTGAAATACGTATTCTTATTTTTTTTAATTTGTAAAGATAAATCAATTAGTTTTTATTATAACTAGGTTCGTGCACCATTTTAAGATTTTATAGAATCGTTTAAGGTGTCGGTTCTAATTAAATTGGGTTAGACCATCCAATCCAATATGGTTTTCAAAATTATATTTGTTTCTAATTCGATTTTTATGATAAATAAATAATTTAAACCAAATACGATTTAGAAGCTTAAAATTGTAATTGAGGTCATTTTAACTAAGCATCCCCAATCATCGTCAAACCACTAGTGAGGGTATTTTTGTCCCAAAAAGTATAAAAAATATTTAGGTCATTTTAGATTTTGGATGGCTATGCAGGGCATTTTTTTGAAAATCCATCATTATTAAAGGAAAATGCCCTAAAAAATGATTTATTTTATTTATTTTTTATTTTTGGATAAACTTCTCTCATTATCATTTTGGGATGAGTGGGGATGTTTAATTAGTTAAAAAAAGGGGGTGATTGGGAATACTTACTAATAGAGTTATAGATGGTTTGGGATGCCAAATAACTAATGAGAGATATTTTTGTCTAAAAAATGTATAAAAGAACATGTATACAAGTCATTTTAGATTATGGATAACTATTAGAAAATTTTGTAAAAACCCATCATAATTATTAACAGATAATACCCATTATAGTATGTAAAAGAAATCTATTATATTACACTTCTGGTGACACAGACACCCACGTCAACTATTTAATTGTTGAAAGTCAATACAACAAATTTGGTGGAGCTTAAAGGGACAATTTTAAAATTTTCATAAAATTTTATTATGATTGATGAAATTTATGGGCTCATGTCTATATACATACTTTTATAGTTATATATAGGATTACAAGTTTTTCAAGGTTCCTACATTTATAAGTATTATAAATTAGCATCAAAATGATATAATTTAATATATCACATTTGCAGTGACGCAGACAACCATGTCGCCAATGATATCACAACACTACTTTTATGTTTGGCGACACCGAGGATCATATTGTCGTTGAGCATACACTTTTCATGACTCGAATCATAAAATCGGCATTGAAATTTTATTTTTGCCAACACAGAAGAATACGTCATAATGTCACTTATGAATTTTTTACTTTTGACGACTCAGAATGCCACATCGCCAATGAATATTTGAGCTTCCGTAACGAAACAATTAATTACATCACCAAAACATGCCACTTTGAGAAACGTAATCTAGCTTCTGTCGCCAATTGGTGGCTTTTACCGACTAAATCTTGTTTGCATCGCCAAGAGCAGTCGCCAAATATGTAATTTGTTGTAGTGACACTTGTGACCGATCAGATTGTTTTTATGATCAGTCAGACATAGGTTTGAAAAACACTAGAATAGTGTAACTTATGTTCATGATCTGTCTTGCTTGGAGGGCTTATGATCGGTCTCGTAATTTGTGATCGGTCACACTCATGATTGGTCAGCCATGAATTTGTTTGCTGAATTTTCTGGTTTTCTTCACCTTTAGTCTCTAGAGTCTATCCCAAGTGGTCCAAGGGTTCTCCAAATCATTTTAAACTATGTCTAGGTCACTTGAATGTTAAGGATGGTCATCTTGCTCAAAATTACAAAGGGTTCAAATTTGATAATGGTGTCGGGTCTGAATTCTCTAAACTTTCCTAATTTAGGTGTGATGTGCTACAAATTGTCATGTGGAATGAAACTAAATGGAATTGACCCAACCACTCAATGAGAAGGAGGTTTCCACTATCAAATTTTGACCTGACTGAATGATCAAAACCTTCTAATTTCTTTGACAACTTGCATCTGACGGGACCATGATATCTTCTAAGACAAGACATATTATTACAATAATGAGATCTCATCCCATTCATATATATATATATATATATAT
>JAOXJP010293572.1:0-33007 GCA_025762735.1 Platanus orientalis | reverse complement strand
CATTTATACATGTCCAATCTTGGTGGCCTTACACCACTCATTGTGAACACTAACCAGAAGGACCCTAACAAAGATACCAAAACTGATGTTATCTCCAGTGACTTACATTTGGCAGCAATCCAAAATCCTCTACAGCAATCACCATTCAAAGAGGGTTCTTTAGGAACAGCAGCAACACAATAAGTAACCAATCAACGCACACACACCTTCCACCAATAGGCTAGATTGAGAATCCAGCAAGAACTTCTTGTTCTACTATAGCTGCTTGTGATGTGGCTCATAGAACTTGATTCTTAGATAAATAAGACTATTGTTAACCCCCTTTGCAGCAACTCCCATATACTACAAGTCTAGGAAATATATAGAACCAAAGAAATCAAATCAAATATGGATGGTATGTGCAGAAAAATCTACTGAATCTCCCAATAATCCAGCAGCCTTCAGATGACTAGAACATCAGCCCACAAGTAGTGTATTGTAATCAGTTTCCATTAGTTGATTATGAAGGTTCAAAACATCCAAACCAACTATAACTCTTCAGTAGAATCCACATTGCAACAGTTTGATTTTAAAAAATCCAATAGAACTCAAAATTCCAGCAAGTCAAATAGGCTTGGGTCTGAAAATTTGCAGAGAACAGATTGGTATAGATGCTTCGGGATTGTGCATATATTCCAAGGATCTCAACTAAGTAGAAACTAGTTGAAACCTGCTTTGATACCAAAACTGATGTAGCACACAGCCCACAAAAACCAATCCAATAACTAAAGCAAGGCAAGTTTGTCACTAAAAGGATTTACCAAGGTACAGGGTATGGTTGGAGCTGGTTTCATAAAAAAAAATAACAAGGGGAACCTCAAAACAGGTGCAGGAAAAACATACCAACAGTTAATAAAGGGATTGGCTCATGAAACAACTCGATAACCAACTAAATCTTTGTTGGATCACCAACAACATCAGCCATCACTCACGTTCCACCATCGGTAACATAAAAGCATACGGACAAAAAATTGCCTAGATCTGGATCTGAATTTAACAAAAAATAAATAAATAAATAAATAAAGTACTGTTCACGTCACTATCGCAAAGCGATGTTCATGTTACTGTAGCAGGTACAATAGCGCAGTAAAGGAAGTTCGTGCTTGGCTTCCCACCAAAGTTGCACCAGCTTAGAACTCACTCCTAAGCCTCCATTCTCTGGATGGGTAGGTTAGTAGCAGCTGCCATAGCCTCCTTGTCTCAAAATCATTCATTGAAAATAAAAGAATAGGGTTTTACACTTAAATAGAAGCACCATGCTTATTTTAACCCTTTTGTCCAAAATAAAGACTAATTCCTATTATGTCCTAACTCTGATAATTAATGAATTATTAAATAAAACAGTAAACTCTCCTAAGAAAAGACTCCAAATAGCAACTATGAACTCCACTTGATGTGCCAAAGATATCTCCCCCATGGTCTTCTTGTGTGCATCCCACCAAGCCCATGTGTGGGCCCCACATTGCCTCCAATGCCCGCATCACCCCCGAGTTCTCTCCCCTAAACCAAACCAAGTACCCTGGTCCAGCACTTCCTTCTCCGCCCTAGTCCAACCATTTACCGGTTTGTTTTTCAATTCTCGCCTCTAACTCCTCGACCCTCTCCGCCGATCAGCCTTTTGGTGAAACCCTAAATATTCAAAATTTGAATTGTCGAGATCGAATCTCCAGCTACCGATCGGTAGGTTCACACCATCATCAAGAAATCCTCCATTCTCCTTCCCAATTGGAAACGCCTTTGGCAGAGCTCCTCTCCAAAGCGCTACCTTGCATCCCAAGATGCCATCTAATAGCCAAACCTCAACTGGAGCTTTATTAGGTCGGCGCACTCTGAGGACTATCCATTCGCGCAACTCAAAGTGGTGGTGCTCCACTTCCTCCAGACCTCCACATAGATCTCCTATCCTTTCAAATGTTTCTCTACCCCACAAATGCAGCGGTAGTCCGAAGACCCAAACACCATGATCAGATTTTTCCTCCCTTTCTCTGGAACAACCTGCAACAGGATGCCACTAATCTAGAAGAATGCCTCCACCCTCCCATCGTCGAATCCCATTTCGGAGCACCCAACAAGCTTCGACCTTAGAAGGGAATGTAAATAAGCAAAGGTTGTTAGGCAAATGTTGGATTTGGAGCTCACTTGAAATTTTCCATGCTCGCTTCCCCCAAACTCTTTAGGCGTTTAAGCTCATCTGTTGTCCCACAATTCTACCGACTAGACAAGCCCGTAATCTGGTAAAGCGAGGTTCGAGATCCTTCTTAGAGAATAATATCACCTCCTTGTTTTTTAATTTTCCGTACCAGAGGGTTTAAACTTGCTGGCCACATAAGGTTGTGACACAGGTTCTTTATAGGTTTTATATTTGTTGTTGCCCCCCTATTCTCCACAGGTTTCAATGACCCCACCTTCCTGACATTGTGGGCTTCATTCCCAAACCTGGAAGACCCCACTTCCTTCTTTCCTTTAGGGTGGGTTTTTTTTAACTTCCCGATAGCTACTTTTGGGAACCATCCAAGGTGGTGGTCTCCTGTTCCACCGATATTCCCATTCACTGGTTCTTTTTCAATTTCACAAGCCCACCCAATACATGGTCGCCACTCTTTTAAAGACCTAAAACACCTTAAATTTAGAAGTTTCTATGTTCAGAAACTAAGACTCTTATAGGGACTTCTAAGAAGTAAGACTACTTTAAAATAAAATAAAAACTAGAGGTTCTTAGGGCTGTCAACCAGAACACTAAGGGAGCCACAATGACTTCAAAAGACACACAGAAGACTTCCTAAACTACCTTGGCAGACTCTACCTTATTACAATTATACCCCATTCATAAAAAAAACAAAAACAAAAACAATCCCTAAAACACCATGGCTGACCTGCATTCCTCTAAGTCCTTACTTTGGGCTTCCAAAGAGGATATTTTATGTCCAACCACTTGACTGTCGTTGCATCAATTCCCTCCCTCTTAGAAAAACTCGACTGTCGTTGCATCAATTCCCTCCCTCTTAGAACAACTCAACTACATTGAGTTTGGCATGGGCCAAGGATTCAATCTTCACTATAGGGCACATATTTGAGTATAAATGATCTAGTTGTTCTCTTGAGCTTCAACTCAGGAAGATCTTGGGTAGGCACCATCTTCCGCTCACAATTATTGTACTTGAAGGCATAGGTATTGTTGTATCCACAGTGTTGAGCTTTCTTATCGTATAGTCATAGCCGCCCTAATAGAATATGACACACCGTCAAGGGTAGCACGTCACATTGCAGTATTGCACTTGATCAATGAACCCACCAATAAAATATGTGAGTAAGCATCTTTCATGTACCTCAAGTTGGAATTGTTAACCCACGCCACCTTGTAAGGATTGGAATGAGGTTCAATCTTCAACCCCAATTTTTTGCACACATCTTCAGATACTACATTGGTGCAACCGCCTCCATCAACCACCATAGAGCACAATTGACCATTACAATGAACTCTAGTCTAGAAAATGTTGTTCATGTGCTAATCTTCTTTCTTATCAACTTTCCGAGTAGTCAGAAGTGGGCGTAGCACATACATGGGCTGATTTTCCTCTGGCTCATTAACTTTACCCTCATTGGCTTGTTCTACTTCCAGAATAATGGATTGCTGTGGAATATAGACTTCTTCCTCAAGAGACTGCTTATTAGAAAGACCCATCACACTGTTTGGACATTGTGTAAAATAATGCCCGTAGTCATGGCAATGATGGCACTAATTACTTCTACCCTTTGTTGTGGAATCTTCACAGTTTCTGAATCTGGGAGGGGTACAAGTTCAAGTAGGCCTAAAAGAGGCTAATGAGGTGCCCCTAGCTTATGGCTTGCTAGTTTCCTTGCCATTGGAATACCCACTATTAGTTGTCTTGCTTCTAATAACACTCTTTGTGAAGGCCCTTTTGTGTGGTACTCTCTTCAAAATTTCCTCTATCAGATAGATGATCTGAATGGCATCATCCAAGGAAGATAAGTGACTATAACTCAGACCGACAGAGATTTGGAGCTGCAATCCCTGCCGATACATAGCCACCAGTATTTTGTCATCACTTGAACCCAGCACTGTAGGCAAGTGTTGGAATCAGCTCGTGTACTCCTCCACAATCAAGCTTCTTTGCTGCAGTTGGGTCAACTGAAGATGTGCCCACTGCTTGTAATCCTGAGGCTGAAATCTTTTCTTCACGCCTACTTTCATTTCTTCCTAAGTATTCATGACTCCACAACCTCCATTAAAATAATTGTCCTCAAGTGCTTGCCACCACATTCGTGTTGTGCTTTTCAATTTGGCTTCCACAAACTACAATTTGCAGCTTTTTGGGATGTCATACCACTCAAAGAATGCTTCTATACTGTGTAGCCAATCAAGGAATATTTCTGGATTTTGATTACTAAAGAAGTTTGGCACATCATGCCTGGCATTCCGATCTAACTCATGATGTGTAGCACCCTGCTAAGTCATGACCCAGCCATTCAGATCCCTCCTGGAGGGTATCACCTCATGCTGATACTGGTGGGATACTTCATTAACATGGTCACCATTATGATTGTTTAAAGGTGGTCCAAAGTTTGAAGACCCATCAACTGGCTCTTTTGTCGGTTCATCCTCGGATTCTTGTTCCTGCTTGATTTGACTGAGACTTGCAATTAGTTGGTTTATAGCCTCTCGCATGCAGTTAGTTGGTTTGATGGCCTCTTGCATGAATTTCATCTCAGCAGTATAATTGTTCATCATAGACGTCAACTGAGTCACATCTTTTTTTGTAGCCTCAAACTCTTGGGCGTGGGTTCTAACTTCCGAAGATAACTCTGCGTTGCTCACCATGGTGAGTCAAGAGGGTTTGAACAATGGCAAAAGGGACAATATTCATAGGAACATAGCTGGATAGGGACCAACTGTAACCTAGCACTAATACCAAATAATGTGGGACTGCCTAAAAAAAAGCAGTAAATACCTGCTGAGAGAACCAAGTTCAAGTGCTTTGCATATGGGGTGTGATCAGGTCTTGTTCCAGCTTCAGAAATCCCAGGTTTTGAGGCCAATTCTACAGTCCAGATTCTCTTATACAGCAGGTTATTATTCTTCAGATCAAATCAACATAATTGTGGACTATTAAAGGGTTTTGCAGAATATTACTTAGCACAGAAGAGGAGAATAGAATGAAAGAAAGAAATAGGGATAAGGATAAAGGAGGGAAGAGGAGAAGAGTGTACAAGAAGAGGAAAAGATGAAGAAGAAAGGAGAAGAGGAGGTCTTCGAGTAAGAGAGAAGGAGAGAAGGAAGAGGTAAAGGGAACACAGCCAAAGGCTAAAAAAACCCAAATATTTCTTTTCAATTTTCACTGGCCCAATAAATGGTTGACCACTCTTTTAAAGACTAACACCTAAAATTTAGAAGTTTCTATATCTAGAAATTTAGAACTAAGACTCTTAAAAGGGACTTGTAAGAAACTAAGATTACGTTAAAATAAAATAAAAACTAAAGGTTCTTGGGGCTGTCAACCAGCACACCAAGGGACCCACATTGACTTCAAAAGCCACACAAAAGACTTCTTAAACTACCCTTGGCAGACTCTGCCTTATTAAAATTATACCCCATTCATAAAAAACAAAAACAATCCCTAAAACACCCTGGCCAACCAGCACTCCTCTAAGTCATTACTTTGGGCTCGGGCTTGGGCTTCCAAAGAGAGGATATTTTATGTCCAACCACTTGACTGCTGCTGCATCAGGAACATGAAGGCACATCAAATGAACATGAAGACAGGTAATGGTACCAACTGAGAGGAAGATAACTTTTCAGTACAACTCTTTCCCTAAGAGGTATCTGCGATGAAGAAAATAATGGAGTAGCTCAAAAAACATCACATTCATGAACACAAAGCACCTACGAGAAGAGGAATGATAACATGAGTATCCCTTATGAGTCGAGGCATATCCCGCACATTTGAGAACCTTTGGGTCTAGTTTGGATCGGTTGGTCAGACACATGAACAAAACACATGCAACCAAAGGTTTTGGGGGGAAAAAGAAACAACCAAGAGGGTGGAGAGTAATTCAATCGGCACCTTAAAAGCCAGTAAACGAGAGAACAACCTGTTCATCAAGAAGGCAGTTGTAAGAAGAGCCTTAGATCAAACAAAACCTTAGAAACATGCATGGTAAGTAAGAGAGATCTAGCAATCTCAAAAAATGTGAGTTTTTTTCTTTTTGCCACCCTGTTTTGTTCAGGTGTTCTTGGATGAGTGGTCTAATGAACAATACTACTCACTGAAGTAAGAAGAAAGCACTCCCGACATGTACTCACCTCCGTTGTGAAATCAAAAGATACGAAGTTTGGCATCAAACTGAGTAACCACCATCTTGTGAAAAAAAATTTGAATGTATTAGGAGCTGGCCCCCACACATCAGAATGTATAATAGAGAACGGAACTAGAATATGATTAGTACAAGGGGGTAAATAGATTGACAATGTTTAGCAAATTCACAAGGCTCACATTAGGAAGTGCGATAAGAACAATTTTGAGGAAACAACCATTGTATCAAAGAGGAGGAGTGGCCAAGACAATTGTGCCATTGTACAATTCATTAGAGCTAGAAGTACCAGCATGATCTGTTATCAATGAAGGCTAATGGACTGGGGCAGTAACAGATGGTAGAATATCCACCAAATAAAGATCATCTTTTTCATGTCCTCTACCAATCACCTTCTTCGTCACCAAATCATGAAAGATACAATACAAAGGGAAAAAAGTACACTGCAATTTAATGATTGGGTGATGTAGCTAGTAGATAACAAATTCAGGGTGAACTTGGAAAAATGCAAGACAGATGATAACAACATATGAGTAGTAGCAACAATGTTCCCTTCACCAATAGAAGACTGAGTTCCACTGGCCATCCAAACTTTTTCTCGACCAGAACAAATATGATAGGTTGAAATGGAGAAGATATACTGGTCATATGATGGGTAGCACCCAAGTCAATGATCCAAGGATGACTAGTGGATTATCTGTGAAACGGAACTGAAGTACCAAAACAAGTGGAAGGTTCTTGGGGATGTTGTAACTGACCCAGAATTCTTCGTAGAGACTTATCTTAGCTTGACTGAACTTTGGCATGTTTAGTCTTCACTCAATATTCTGGCTTCACAATAACCTGCCACTTCAAATAACCCTTTAAAGATACTTGAACAATCAGAACAACACAGCAAAGGGACATTCATATTCTTCAACAACATATCACATTGGAAGATCACCACTTCCCACCATACTCTGTATCGACTGATTTAAAGAGACACACAGCTTTATTTTCTTCAACTTTGGAGGGTTCAACCTACCCAAACAAATCCCAAAACACACCACCTAGCAACTTTGAGGATGAAACAAAGGGCCACAGATCCTTCCATAGCCTGCAATCGTTATGCACAGGGTTACACAACCCTTAAGCTACCAATAATCACAAGCAAAACAATAGATCTCTTACAGATACAGCCTTAACACATCATTTGATGTATCCACAAGGCTACACAGCCTTTAATCTTCCACCACAACCCAATTCGAACCATTGCAGCTTAAATAAGGAACCACAAACAATCAGAACATATGGACAGAACAGTCCTATTCCAAAAAAAAAAATTAGAGGTATACAGCCCTGGTTTGATGTCATCAAACCCCCAATCATCACCTACAAAGAACCATGGTTTAAAGTATTGGGCGATACGGATCATATCACACAATACATACCAGTATCGTGGGGCGGGGATACGATATCCCCCTGTAATCGAAATCTCCCAGGTAATTCCCATGTATCGCGTGATACATGGGAATTTTTAATGCATTTTAGCGTTAAAAGGGCCAAGAGACGAGTGTCCCGTCTCCCAACCTTATCGCAACTTGCAAAAACCATTATCAATCTCTTTTTTTAGTGCAACTTCATAGATCTAGCTTTCTAAAGCTAAATCTAGGATTCCACTTGATTCCTTTATAATCTAAAAGCTTCATTTGAGCTTGATCGAAGTTGAAACCCCAAATTTCGTTAAGAACTTTGGTAAATTTCTTATTTTTGCTCTAATCCTTTTAGATTTTTTATATGTCATGCATACGTAATAGATCTATACATTCAGAAGTTAAAAATAATTTTTGGATATTAAAATTATTTATTTATTTATTTTTGAAAAAAAATAAAAAAATTTCAAAAAATCATACCAACTGGGCATTGTTTTGCCTAAATTTTTATATGACATACTATAGCCCATTATGTACATAATATTTCAATTTGGTAAATTTTTTAAAATAAATTATTTCATAATTAAATAAATAAATAATTCCAAAAAATGCCAAAAAAAATTTAAAAATACAAGAAACATACTAGAACATATTTAAACATATTGTGTATGTTTCTCTAAATTCTACTATGTCAATTAAAAAAATCAGAAAATTAAAAAAATCAAAAAATTACATCAAACATGTAAAACATATAGAACTTTTTTAAACATACTGTGTATGTTTCTCTATGTTCTATTTAGTTGCATATGTTATATCGCATTTGTATTTATATAATTTTTTTTCCACAAGATTACGAATATGCCTCGCCAATCAGGCAACCAAAAGGAGTAGGATATTTGGTGACAGCATTGCACTATGATTAGTGAAGATAAACGAAAAACAAAATGCAATTATTGTGGGAAAGAGATGCATGGTGGTGGAATAACCTGACTCAAACAACATCTAGCCAGTGGGAAACAAAGAGAGGTATAGCGTTGTGAGCGTGTCCCACCCTAAGTTAGGAGATCCATGAGTGATCACTTAGAAAAAAAAATATGGATAAAAAGACTAAGATGGATAAAGAGATTGATTATGTTTTATGTAAGTGGATTTGTAGCTTTATTATGCATGTGTAATGTTATTTATCAACCCTCTAATACTTAAAATTCTAGACTTGCACAACAACGGGTGTCACGAGGGTACTGAATATTGATTCCCAACTATTAATACCCAAGTCTGTAATGAAGTGTAATGGTTTATAAGTGTTTACTGATGCTTATTATAACATTTCTTTACATTTTCATTCAAAAATTCCAAGACTTACATAGTGGTTCCATAGATTTCATAGGCGACAACGTATGTCATAAGGGTGACGGTTCTTCCAACCATCATATATAGTTGTTTTCTATATGTAATAATTCTTAAGTGTGTATTAGTGTTTATTCGATCAAATCCTTAAGTTTCAAAAAAAAATTCTTTCATTTGATTAGCATTTCCCCCGTTTCTCACTATCTCCCGGTTTCTTCCACCGTCTCCCCACGATAAGCTCGTGCATCGATATCCCCAAGCCATAATACGGGACGCGATATCGATATTTTAAACCTTGCAAAGAACGTAAGACTCCAAGCAGCCATAGTAGATCAAATTTTAGGTCCAAACACACCCAATAAAAATCATGTTGCACCTGTAGGTACCCCATAGTGTTCACAACTCACCAACATAGAAAAGGGGATGAGATTCAAGTAAATATGAACTCAAAAAATCGAGAATAGGGTTGAGGCAGTAACTTTCAATCAAAGAAATCAATGTAGAATCCTCAAAACTTAACAAAACTCTATGAGAGTTGTTTCAGATTACTCACAAAAAAAAAAAACCCAGATCGAAATCTGGTTTTGTACCTTGAAAAACCCCATACACAAACAGAACTACAGATTTGTGTAAATCTGGATTTTCAGTTAAAAATCAAAGAATAAATCATAATAAATTGAATAATAATCCAAATAAGATTAAATTTTCACACAATAATCCAATGACACAGGCAATCTACAATCTGGCTACAACTTACATGGATAACCTCACTGTGTGTGTGGACTGCTGACATCAACAGTAGGCCTACTAACGTTAGCAAATTCTCTAGCTGGTTCTTCCCTAGCTCAGATAAATTAGAGCTCTTCTTGGCTCTAAGTTGGGAATGTGAGTTTAAGGTTTAGTTATGTAATTCAAGGGTATTGGTATTTGATGGAGCAAGAAGAAGAAGAATTTAAAGAAAATAGTAGTAGAGTGTATTGCACACTTGCTACTAAATTGTATTTTTAATCCTTATCCTTTTCCTATATCGTATGGTATTAATTTACCATACTAAAACAATACAAGTATAAGAACATAAAAGACATCCCCACCAACTTGTATTTACAACAATACCTCATATTCATGACCCGTACACTTCCGACAACATAAATGCTTCCAAACTGGAGTTTTGTTAGGATTTTTAAATCACAAAAAGAATTGGTTGAAATAGATAACAAAGGGTAGAGAATTCGTAAAATAGAATATGCACCAATATTTCTCAGGTGCACAACCATTAAAACCAAAATACTTCTTGTACGAGATACAGGAGATCGTGATGGAATTACGTTGCTCTTTCTCTCATATACCAAGGGAACAAAATACATTAGCTGACAAATTGGCAATTTGGGGTGTTGAGCAAGCAACTGTGTTCATTGGTGTAACCATTCCATTTTAAATTGTGGTTTATCTTGATTGTTGTACTCCTATGTTGTACCTTTTCTCTCTTCAATAAAAATCACTTTTAATTATCGAAAAAAAAATTAAAACCAAAATACTTCATACATATGGATGACTAGCAACAAACAAGAACAACAAACTCGTCCAGATGACCATGGGTTGGCTACACAAATCATGTTCTGCCATTCCACTCAATCTTTCTTTTTTTAATGAATCCATTCCACTCTATCTAGGGTCATAACTATCGTTAAATCACAAGCTGTCATGTCTCTCCTTACTACTTGAACCCAAGTCAATTTTGGCCTTCCTACTGTCCTTTTAGCGCCTTCAACTCGCATCGTCTCACTCCTCACTAGTGCAGTCATTGGTCTTCATTGCACATGACCAAACCATCGCAATCAACTTTCCCTCATCTTATCACCTATTGGTGCTATACCCAAGCTCCCAAGAATGGATTTATTCCCAATTCTATCTTTTCTAGTCTTGCCACTCATCCATCTCAACATCCTCAACTCTGTCACACTCATTCTATGTATGTGTTGTTTGTTGGCTTCCCAACATTCTGCTCCATTAAGCATGGCTGGTCTTATAGCCGTTTTATAAAATTCTCACTTCAATTTGAGCGGTATTCGTTTATCACACAACACTCCAAAAGCACCTCTCCACTTCAACCATCCCACTCTTAACTCTTTTTTTTTTTTTTTTTTTTGAAGAGATAAGGTAAGAATTTATTAAAAGAGAAGAAGGCTACACCACAAAGCTAAGAAAGCCAGCATGAGAAATGCAAGGCAAGACACAACTACAAAAATGAAAAGCAATAGCCAATTAGCGTTCAAAAATATAGCCATCCCAGCCAAATATCCATGATCTAAATGAGGGCAAGTTAAGCACAAAGGATGGCAGCCACGCGAAGATCTTTGAGAGCATAAAATCCACAAGCTTGCGTGGAGGATTAGAAGCTCCTTCAAAAATTCGCTGATTGCACTCCTCCCATATGGTCTAACAGATAGCCTGTGGGATCAAACTCCAAACTGCAGAACCCAATTGATTAGTGTCTTTGAAGCGTTGGGAGGACCAAGGACCAACTATTAAGGGTGGTCTTCAATGAGGAAGGGTGCACCCATGCAACTCCAAATCTATCCAACATATGGGACTAGAGGGTGCCCGCAACCGAAAAATGCATGAAGAGGTGGCCCAAAGACTCCCCTTCTAAGGCGCACATACAGCACCTATTAGGGGCAATGAGACCCCGGCGAATGAGGTTATCAAGCTTAGGGACACGGTCCCACCAAAGCTCCCACAAGAAGGAGATCTTCGCAGGGATTTGGGAGTTCCAAATACATCAGGATGGAAAAAAGCTTAGGTCACTAGGAGCCAAAGCATTATACATATATTTTACCAAAAAGCCCTTGTCCACATCCAATGTCCAATAACGTTCATCCTCCTCATCCATTTCGCCAAGGCCATACCCCTCTAGGATCCCCATAAGGTTGCCCATGTTGTCCATCTCCCAATCATTAAGGTTCCTCCTAAGCTGGATATTTTAGGAGCAAAAAGTGTGCATCCTAATCATATGGTCTTTGACAGACATAAATTTGCATTCAGCCAACCTGTAAAAGAGAGGGAATAGACTACATAGAGGCTCATCAGAGCACCAACGGTCTTTCTAGAAAAGCACCATTTCTCCGTTGTTAACCTTAAAGCAGGAAAACCTTAAAAGCATGTCTAGGCCTTTGTTGATGCCTTTCCACACTACACATCCCACCAGCCCGGTTGGGGATTGAGCAAACCATCCATGAGCAACATCATTTACAATATCTACATCCTTGTGCACGATTGAACCAAGATAATAAAAATGGTCACTCTAGGGTACCTCTTCATTAATCTTAACCACTCCCTCATTTAAACCAACATACCTTAAACATATGAATGACTAATCCCTAAAACTTAGTTTTTTATTCCAGAACAATCATCCCCAAAACTTATGTTACAATTAAAAATTCTTAAGAATGTGTTGTGCTCCAACCACAAAGACCAAACATATAGCTTCAAGCACTAATCACCATATCCTCTTCACTTTGGCACTAAGAGCTATTGCCCTCCATCCGTAAAGGGGATTTTCCAAGTCCAAGTGCAATAGCCATGTCATTCCAAACTCCTTTAGTAACCCAATCCACATCCCCCATGAATAAGAACAATGAAGCAACAAGTGTGAAATGAAATTCATCATTTTTATAGCAAAGGAGGCAAACAATTGTAAATGAAACCTTCTCTCCTCAAGTTATCCATGGTCAATATCTTCCCCCGTAACACTTTCATGAGAAAGAACTGCACCTTTGAGGGAATTGGTCCAAACATATCTCTTTCCATGAGATACACATGGATTGAGCCTGCTCGATAAGCTTATAGCATGATTTGATTGTGAATCTACCGCTTCAACCCGGCTCCCAAATTCTTCTGTCCTCATGGTTCCTCAAGATATGACTAGCCTCCAACCTCTCTAACAAGTTTGTGAGACCAGGTACCTCCCAATCAAAAGCTGCTCTCTTCGTAAGGGGCTGCTGCACTATTCCTTCCTATGACTAGATCATATAGTTCGTTATTGTTTCCTTTGGGTTACCTGCTATCAGGCAAATCTCCAGAGATGGCTCCTCCAAGGGGCCATTGATGCACCATTTATCCTCCCTGAAGCATGTCTTGTGTCCATCTCCCACATTGAATCTAACTACAACCTTAAATATCTGCAAGTGCTACATTATCCTTTCCACAAGCTCACCCATGAGAATCCCATACCTCTATCATATCCCACTATTCATAGCTTCCATATTTGGCAGGAATCACCTTCCTCCATAAGCTCTCACTCTCATTTTAATATCTCCAAAGCCATTCTGATCAACGCTTCATCCATCAACTTGAATTTCTCATACCCAAACCCCCTTTAATTGTTAGAGTACAAACATTCTCCCACACCACTAGATATTGCTCAATCTCCCTATCCCCATCCCTTTATAGAAAGTTCGTTTAAAGCCTTCCAATGTTCCAAGCCACTAACCCCCAAACTCCTTCACAAGCACCTTCCTCTACTCCAATCAAGCAACCCATGTGCTTCTCCCTATCTACACAAACCAGCCAGTGTCCCTTATCCCCCCTCCTTCCATCCCCTTCACACAAATTATCCCCCTCCCTCTACCTCTTTTCCTTTACCTACATAGCTACCTCATTACCCACCCCTTTTTAGGTCCCTTTTGATCCCATTCCCCCATATTTACAGCCTTCCATCCCTCATCACCCCTCCACCCTCTATCCCTCCCTTTTTTAATCCTCTCCACACTTTTCCAGAGCCCCCAATAAACCCCCAATCCCTTTAAACCCATCATTCTGCCCTCTCCCCTGATATTTAACCCCTGAACCCAAAATCCCATCCCTCCCCACTACCATCCAAGTCCCCCAATCCCAACCCTTCACTAAAATTAAACTATTTTGGTGTACTTGGGCTATGGGGTAGTTGGATCTGTATCGGTCGAGTTTCGAAGTTTTCAACTTGATTTCCCATAGACTCCAGGACAATGGATTCTTGAACCAATCAGAACTCCTCAGCATCTTTGATAGACGATTCTCTAGCTGCCCTGACCTCTTCTTCTCCATCTATTTCAGCCTTCTTCACCTATTTGTCTTCAATTACTGAAACTATCATCATATCCATTCATGCATTATTTTCCCTGCAACCCCAATCCTCATTGTCCCCCACTTGCTCTCCTACGGATGACCCTTCCGAAACTCTTTCCATCAATCTCCTACCTAATTTGCAAAGCTCCATTCTCCACAGACTTAGGAGATAGGAGTCACAGCCATGGCTTCAAATGTTTGAAAATGTCTTATATGTCACCCAACATATGTCCATGTTGACCAAGACCAACACAAAACATTACCTACACCGTCATAAAACATTAACTAGATTATAAAACTTCAATTTTACATAATAAACAATGTTGACATGTAGAGAAAATATTCACATTTTGCAGTGTATTTAGTGCCGACAAGTGGTGTTGGGGTGGGAAAAAAAATGTTGCCAACCCCGTGAACATATAAATTCCAAAGCAAATAAGAAATAGGAGAGGAAGAAGAAGAAGCAAAATAGAATCTACTTGTTCACTTGTGTTTCTCCAGTTAGATCATAATCTGTTTGTTAATCATTAGATACCAAAATCCTAATGAATGTATGTGTCTTTATTAAGACTTATAATACAAGTGTATTAAGTATTAAAATAAGCTATGCTTAAGTATATTAAAGTAAGCTATCAATGAACCTATTAATTCCCTTATGTTTATGCAGTTAGATTAGAATATATATCCTAAGTTTCCACGATTTTTACAATATTTCTTTTCGAGCATTCCAACTTATGTATTGTTTTGGCCCGACCAACATTTCCACCGACACCGACATTTTGAACCTTGGTCACAGCATCAAAAGTCCTCTTATTTCCGTCTTCACTAGACCTACCTTGACTCAATCCTATCTCCAATTCTACCACGTTGTTTTGATACTCAACCCCTGTATACTTCTCTACCCTCAAGAATTCCCCCTTTTTCCTGTATTGTCCCGTAAGCTTTGCCTCCCTTCTTAATAGACAAAATTACCACCAACCTTTGGCCAATATACTCCTATACCCCTTTCCCCCGAAAGAACCATGTACCCTCTCCTTTCCCCTCAAGTCCCCTCCCATCTTCTCTGAACACAAAGGCCCTATTGTCCTTCCTTCTGAATCCACACCAGCCAATTTCTTTTATCTCCCCACCCATTCTTCTGCCAACTATCCCCACCACTTTTACCCTCCCATTCTTTTCTTCCTAAATTTGAATCAATACCAAAATTGAAATCTGACATGTGCTTTCAGCTTTAACAATCAGGACCCCATGCTTTATGCTTCCCTTTTTCCATACCACCATAGCATATTGCTCGGTGTACGAATCCTCCGAGCAAGTCCCCTCACACACGAGATTTCCCCTTCTCCCCACGTAGCCTACCAGCAATCAGCCCTTGTTGGAAGCATTGTTGCTGATTGAAGCTCATCATCCACCCAAATGTCAACCATGAATCACTTTCCATGATCAAAGACCATTAGAGATCTTGGAAACTAGCTGGGATCACAACTCCTCGCTAAGATCTTCATAATCAAGTGAGAGTCCCCTTCTTAACAAACAATCTCACCGCCTCCTCCAAATCCAACATAGCTACCATCTTTTAATGGATAACGATTGATAACATAGCCAGCGCCTTGTTCTTTTCAAATGCCTTGATTAAAGATTGAGCCTCTGATTCAAGAAGACCACCATAAAACAAGCACACTCTTCCTAGTTGATCATCCCATTTTCCCTAGATATTATCAAGGCTCTCTTTTATCTACTATAACCATATCCTAACTCACTGTATATAACTTTAATGCCCAACGTTTCCTTCCGAAATAATTTCAACTTAAATTTGAGTCAATGGAGCCTTCACCCTTCGACTTCCATTTCCGTTTTCCTCCTTCCCACCATTCATATTCATATGTTGCTTTAAATTATGGTTTTTTATGAATTTTCACTGTTTCTTCTGTACAAGGTATAAAGTATCGATATTGTGTCCCGTATCACAGCTTGGGGATACCAATATGTCTTGTGTATCGAAGCTTATCACGAGGAGACAGTAGAAGAAACCATGAGATGGTGAGAAACAAGGGAAACGCCAATCAAATGAATAAATTTTTTTATGAAACTTTAGGATTTAATAGAATAAACACTAATACACACTTATGAATCATTACATATAGAAAACAATCATCTATGATGGTTGGGGGAACCGTCAGCCTCATGACATATGTTGCTGTCTATGGAATCTATGGAAACACTATGAAAGTCTCTGAATTTTTGAATGAAATTTTAGGAAATGTTATAATAAGCACCATTAAACACTTATAAACCATTACACTTCATTACACACTTAGGTATCAATAGTTGGGAATTAGTACCCACGATCGTGACACACGTTGTCTTACATGTCTAGAATTTTAAGTGTTAGAGGTTGATAATAATAAAACTACACATTGCACAATAAAGCTACAAATCCACATACATAAAACATAATCAATGATGCAAATGTATAACTCAAACAATAATGTCATTCTCATTTATTGATAATGCAAAGTATTACAAAAGTATAATTACAATAGTGAAACTGGAGAAACACAATACAATAGGATAGAGAATAGTACCAGCTAAATAGAACATAGAGAAACATACACAATATGTTTCAAAATGTTCTGCATGTTTGATGTATTTTTTTTTTTTAAATAATAATTGTTTAATTAATTTTTTATAAAAAAAAATATAAGAAAAATTTTTAGAAAAAAAATACAAGAAACATAGTAGAATTAAAATTAAAAAAAAAAAAAACATACACTATGTTTCAATATGTTCTAATATGCTTCTTGTATGTTTTCAAATTTTTTGGCATTTTTCAAAATTATTTATTTATTTTTAGAAATCGACCAAATTGACATATTATGTGTATAATGGACTATAGTATGTCATATAAAAAAATTAGACCAAAAAATTCCTATTTGATATATTTTTAAAATTTTCTTTAATTTTGTATTTTTTTCAAAAACATAAATAAATTATTTTAATTTCCAAAATTTATTTTTAACTCCATGAATATGTAGATCTATCACATATGCATGACATATAAAAATATCTGAAAGGATTGAGGCAAAATAGGGAACTTACCGAAGTTCTTCAGAAATTTGGGGTTTTGGCTTTGATCCTTCAATCCGGCTTTTTTTTTTTATAGGTAAGTATAGGTGAAGACGGGTTTTGAACCCAGGTCTGTGGTACGACACCTATAGACTTTATCAACTTAGCAAGTGGAGTCCTAGATTTAGCTTTAGGAAGCTAAATCTACGGTTTTTCACAAAAAAAAAAAAAAAAAAGATTTCTAGTGGTTTTTTATAACTTGCAATAAGGTCGGGAGACATAAGACTCAATGCGTCTTTCGTCTCTTTAGACCTTTTTAAGCAAAAATGCATTGAAAATTCCCATGTTTCGTGCGATACGTGCAATACATATCACGATACATGGGAATTACATGGGAGATTTCGATTACAGGGGGATATCGTACCCCCACCCCACGATACTTCGCGCGATACGGCAATACTTTAAACCATGTTCCTATATCAGCATTAAATGTTTTCTCCAACACATGAACAATATTTTCCCACCCAACTCCCCTCCCCTCCAAGATCACCACAATTTCAGTTTTGCCATTTTCTTCTCTTTGATATAGAAATGTACATCCCCTATCATTCTCCTTCCTCATTACCATTATCATCTTATCCCCCACATTTTGGTTCCTTATCAAATGTATTGACTGTTTACTATGAATCACCTCCCACAGGACATCTCTTAACCACCCAATCTCTGTCTCTCTTTTCTTTTCTATTTTGAGAATTAACAAAAAAATTATTAATAAAGAAAAAAAAGGAGCGAGAGAGATTGCATGAGAAATACAACCACACCCACAACATAACCACCTTCAAGACTCAACTAAGAGAAGACAAGATCATCCCAGTCAAAAAAATCAACTTTAAAAACTTCACCATTTTACACTCCTTAGAAGAGGAAACCCAACCATACAATAAGATCATGACCTTGTCCTCGATCTGCCCCTAATGAGAAACAGGGCCGTCAAAAATACAGGTGTCTCTCCTTCCATAAGAACCAGTAAACTGCAAAGGGGATGCAGCTCCATAAAGATCCCTTTTTTAGACAACACCGTACCTATAGCACTACTCGAAAACAAAATGACGTCTTCCATTGACCTTGAAGTTTCCCATCTAATGTGAAACCAATTCAAAAAGAAACTCCACACTGAAGCTACCACTTCACAATGAATAAATAGGTGAATCATTGATTCAGATTGCTGAAGGCACATCACACACCTATTTAACATATGCATCCCACAAGAAATCAAGTGGTACACCATTCAAGCACGAGCTACAAGAAGGCCACCTTAAATGGAACCTGCGACTTGCACATGAACTTGACAGGGAATGAGCCTCTCTCTAATCATCACTCTTAATACAAATCCCTTCTTTCTGTCATTTTTATAAACTCATATTTCTGAAGCACAACATTCTCAAACTTGAAATTCTTTGCTTCCACCACCATGATTCTCCTTCTCAATTCCTTCATCCTCTCTTCCTTTTTCTTTTTTTTTTCGATTAGTATTCATCCTCTCTTCCTTTGGCACAGCATATGTGGCTTTTTTTTTTTGGAAGAGAAAGCATATGTGGCTTTATTGACAGCACCTAAGCTAGTCCCCTATTCCTTTCTTGTTATACATAGATGCATTTGTAATTTGAGAGTCCTGAGTGTGTAATCGCGCTTGTTTTAATATTCTCTAAAGTTTCATTTAAAATTTACACAATTTTTCCAATATTTTCAAAATTTCCATTGATTATCCATCATTTTGAACATTCTAGCAAAATTTCCATAACCCACTAAGAATAAATATGTATCGAAATCAAAATTTTGAACCATGATCATAGATCAATCCATGTTTGGAAATGACCCATGGCTTTGTGATCTCCCAGGAAAGAAATTGCATTCTAATCCTCACACTGATTATCCAATCAGTAAAGTTCAGGACCTAAATGATCAGGATACAAAATCGTAGGACTTGTCCCCAATTGAAAATCTCATCAGTCCTATGGAGAAATTAGCAATCCTAAACACTCCAATTAATACTCATCTTGATCAGGACAAATTAGTCTGGATATTTGTCTGGACTCATACTTCTAATGGCCAACTTATGGTCAAGTCCGCATATGCTTTCCTTGCATCCCAAAACCGAAACCTCCAAAGAAATGCTAATGCAAATATATGGAAAACGATATGGGACATGCATGTGCCTCGCAAAATCCAAACATTCTTATGGAAGGCATGTCACGAAGCCTTGGCTGTTCAGAAAGAATTGCACAAACGGATGAATCAAATGTCCCCCATCTGCCCCTTATGCAAGGAGGAAGACGAATCCATTCTTCATTGCCTGGTTACCTGCCTGGTCATCGATACTATATGGTCCTCCTGCCTACCTAGAATTAATAAAATACCACACACTAGTAATTCCTTCTTAGACTGGATCAACGCTAGAGTAACTATAACCTGGTTACCAAAGGAGACAGACAAATTTGATCCGCAATATATCTATATTATGTTGGTTTCTTTGGCTCCAAAGAAATTCTATTCTATTTAACCAAGACTCTCTAAATCCTTATAAAGTCAAACATTCTTTTTTCAGGCTTTGCAGAGAGCTGGATGGGAGCCAGAAGAAAGTTGATCAGGTATCACCCCACTTTTTTACCCAAAATGGGTTTTTTGTTCATCTGGATCTGTGTTCAGACCATGTCCAGGTAAATGTAGATGCGGCTTCCCTGCTAGACATGCATGGAGCAGCTGTAGGAGCTCTGGTAATTGATCACCAAAGCAGGTGGCTGGGTTCTGCTTATAGAAAGCAAAGATGGCTTCCTCCCCTTGAAGCTGAATTTGAGTCAAGTCTTTTTGGGACTACAATTGGCAAAGTAAATCCAAGCTTCTAAAGCTCTGATCCTATCCGACTCTCTCCAAGTAGTTCAGATGTTGAATGGAAATTTTATATACTGTCCTTGGCAGGTCCGAAACATCTTTTTGGAATGTAAACATCTAATGTCTTCTTTTGTATCAGTCAATATACTGCATGTAATTCGTAATTGGAATGGCCATGCCCATGGGCTTGCTCAAAGAGGGCTTAGAGACCCTCGAATCATCTGGGATTGTACTAAGTGGATATTTAGGGGTGAATCTTCAGGTTCATCCTCCTCTTAATGCTATGACCTTTACCTAAAAAAAAAAAGAAATGGGAAGGTCGTCTGGTCCCCTATTTCCCCATAAGGTTGTGTGGCACAAAGGAATTCCTTCTATAGTGGCTTTCTTCCTATGGAATTCAGTCCTGCATAAAATTCTCACTTTGGATCATTTGAAAATGAGAGGTTAGAATCTTGCCAATAGATACATTTTTGGGGGGGCTTAGGGTTTAGATACATTATGTGCTATTCACAGAGATAATCAGTGGAGCACTTGTTTATGTATTGTTTGTTCACCCGTCAATTGTGAGGTTCCTTCCTACATCATATGGGGGTAGGTGTGGATTTTTCCGCATGACCTTAGAAACTTAATATTCAGTTAGCTTCTAGCAGGTTTGAAGAGATCCATCAAGCAGTTTGGGATTATCTCCCTGGAACTCTCTATTGGAATGTTTGGAATGAGAGAAAAAGGTGATTTTTTTAGAACAAGGTTGTCGATCTTGCAAAGATCCGTGTCATTATTTATAATTCAATTCTAGGAAAGATTTCGACATTGATCGGTGGTATTTGTTGTGGTCTAAGGAGAATTTCATATCTTTGAGATAGCCAGTCTTTGCTTTGGATGTATGGCTTGAGCTTTTTCTTTTTCTTTTTTGTTTTTTCTTTCTTTGGTCTTTTGCTGTTTGTGTTCACTAGCCAAGTGAAACTGTTTGTTTTCCCGCTCTTTGGTGATGAAATTTCTTCTATCTTTATAAAAAATAAAAAATCAAATAAAAACTATTTATCGTAAATCATAGTGTCTTGAGATGTTCCTAGAGCTAGCAATGAAAATTACAAGTTTAGAACGTCATATGTTGTTTATGTCTCAAGCTCAGTATAAGGTATTTAAATAAGAGCAATCAAAATATCGTAAGTAAAACCAAAACCCAAATAAAAAATACTACACCAAGCATTCATAACACAGTATTGTAGGCAAGACATCAAGAAAGCAAAAGTTTCTCATGACTAATATAAACAACACTTGCAATAAGCACTTGAAAAAATAAAGAAATAAGGATGTCACATACAACGGAAGTAAGGAAAATGCCAGACAATAAGGTCATCATTCCAATGTCTTGGAAGAAAGCGTCTAATTGCAGGTAACAATGTTGCACTGTACATCAAAAAAGAACACACAAGACATGAGAAAGTGAAGTAGTTACACTGAATTACTGACTTAATCATAAAATTGTATTAGTATAATTATTCATCAAAAAAAAATTGTAGTAGCATAACTCATGAGGATAGAACATACGAAAGTGCCAAGATTCCAAGCACAAAGAAGTAGCATGTCAGTACAGCATTAACCAAGTCTTTAGATAGAAACTTGAAGAGTAGGAACAGTGATAAGAGCATTGCACTCCCAACCAAGGGGAAGCGCATAGCATGTTCGTTCGACATTGTTTCCTGAATGATTAAACAAGTTGCAGTTAGAATTAAAATCAAAATGGTGATTTACTATCAACCTGTAACCAAGAAAACAAAATCACAAAACCCAAAAATTGTCCAACAAGAAAAGCTGTGCTTACTGAAGGTGGTGTTGGCTTGACCGATCGGTAGCAACCCACATAAACAGTCAGGCATGCTGTTAAAATGACATTTAAATTTGGATCCACCTTGACAACAAGTGGTGCCAAAGTTAAACCTGTATACAACGCAAATGAGTCACATAGGCACACATGCTCTAAAACTCCTGGGACATAAAAATGTACCATCTATATTTAGGTAAAATTACCATGAATCATTGGGATAATTTGTACTAAAATATTATACCAACATACTGGTGCTACTGAGCATGCCATAAACATCATCCAAATTGCAAATGTCCCTTTATTCAGCTATTGTTTGATGAGAATCAGAATCAAAAACCATATCGGACAGCTGAAGTCGCTCATCTAGGTCCCCTCCTAATTAGACAGAAATTCAATTTCTGCCAACAAAAAAGTGCCAGCTCTGTAAATAACATTGAGCAACGTTACTTTCTACTTTGTTTTTGAGTCTCTTTCTTTTAGATTTGATTTAGGAGTTACTTTAGTACTTTAGTAATTATTTTGAGTTATTTAGAAGTAATGTTGTGTCTTTGTCTTTTTTCTTTTTTTCTTTGTTTTTTAATGGTTCAATGGTACTCCATACTTTTCAAATCAAGAGTTCCAATTACTTTAGTTTAAGTTTTATTGTACGTAGGAAAGGGCTCGATGGTTATCCCCTCCCTCTTATAAGTATGCCTCCTTCACAACTAATTCTACAAATTACAGAATTTTAGGGTGCCAAAACTTGCTACTGATCCCCACACGTTGGAGCTGACAGTTCCTCTAGTTCTCCAAGAGATATCTAAGATCTAGATCAGTGGAAATTTGTAGTTTAATGCTTGATGTTAATATGTTATGGTTTCAAGTAGATGAAGAGGAGAAGAAGAAAGAGAGGAAATTGGGGTGGACTACATAAGGTGAGTGTAGAGAGTGCTCTCACATATTTTCATATATTAGAAAAGAGGGATACAAATCATACAATACAAGAATACATGATAAGGGTATTTACAAGTATACCCTTGTACAATACTAGACATATGTATGATCCCATATACCCATACATTACAACACTCCCCCTCAAACCAGTATGTAGATATTATGCATACCAAGCTTGCCAACAGTCTTATTGAAACTAGGACTACATAGGTGATGTGGACATCGGAGCTAAGTGGGGCCCACACATGGCTTTGGTGGGGTCCACACAAGAGAGCCCATGAAGACCCAAGGAGGAATACCTATGCCGCCAAATCTAGTGCTGTTTTTTTTTTTTATATTAATATTATTTTCAATATCAAAATAGAGCTGTTTGGGTCTTTTATGAGTGATTTTATTGTTTTATTTTATATTTTATTAAGTAGTAGAGTTGGGGACATGGATTGAATTTGCATTTTTGTTTTTGGGTGAAGTTTACAGCACATTATAATTCAAATTTTAGTCTTGATCACACACTCTCTTGCAGCCCATGATTTGGGCTTTTAGGTTATGTTTTTACTTATTTGACCAAGTCTCTTAATAAGTTTTAGGAAGGGTTAGTTGCTATTTTACCACTCTCTTCCATAGGGAAGACCAAGGAAGCACGGATACCTCTAAAACCAACACGTATCGGACACGAACACTCCAAGGATACCTCTGCCTGCGTATCCAAGCCGTGTCAGGAGAGAGAAAGGAAATTTTTTGTTAGACACGTTTAAGACATGGTGGGAAACAAGAAAATAAGGGTATTATGGTAAATCCTATAAAATTAAAATAAAAGGGGCAAAAGGATAGGTCAGCCATGAGAGAACATAGTCTAGCAATTCTTGCCACCAAGCCTTTAAATTAGCTTTAGATATGTTTTTAGATTTTTTTATTTTTTTATGTTTGGTATTTATTTTTAAACATAAAATCTAGCTAAAAATATTAATTAATTAGTTAATTAATTACCGTATCCCTGCCATATAGTATCCTACTTTTTCAAGAATTGCCGTATCACCATATCCATATCGTATCGTACCCATGTCCCGTATCAATGTCCGTGCTTCCTAGGGGAAGACCCATGGTCCAATCCCTGGAGGGGGGGGTGAGCAGTGTGAAGTGGTGTCGCCTGCTTGGGTTCTCCATTCTCACTGGCTCAGTCCAGTCCCACTTCAAACGGTTGTGTTGATGAAGGCCCAAATGGTCATACGAAAAAAAAAAAAAAAATTATTTGGATTGTAATAGGGGGCTGATCGTGGGTTATAAATTCAGCCTTTCCCTGCTTTATTGTTCAATGAATGAAAACAAGAAAAAGAAAAAAAAAAGATTGATCCCTCTTATCTTACAGACTTGGAGGTTCTTCTTCTCAAGTTCTCGTGCCTAGAACTTGACCTAGGTAGGGTTTTCCTAGGTGTGGGTAAGGTCTTCCCACAGGTACGTATTCTTCCTTATCTCTATACTTCTTCTCTTTCTTTCTTCTTCTTTTCTTCTTCTTTCTCTTTGAGTATTTTTTGTTCTCTTAAACTCAGCCATTAAAGAAACTTGAATCCATCAAGAAAACACCTTTTTATGGATTCTTGAATTCCCAAACCTCTGATTTCAAACCAAACCTCAGCAAACCCATCATGAATCACAGTTGTTGCACTCCTACAGCTATTTTATAACCTACGACAGTCTTCCTTGGAGTTTGTTCCAAGCCATCTGAAATCAAAACCCATCATTTTATAACCTACGGCCATTAACAAACCTCTTTTCCTGTTGTTGTTCTCAATTAGGACTTAAGAGAAGTCAAATTAAACCTTGCGGCAGCCATAGGACTTCTTCCCTTGTTTTAATAATTAGAAAACCCAGTTCTCACTTATTTGTAACCTGCGGCAGCATACTTGAACCTCTTTCTTATGATCTGTAGTTGTTAAACCAGAACCCAGATTTTGTGGTTCTCAAATTGGTTCTTGATCTGATTTTTGAGTTCTAACCCATCTTCCTTTGTCCTTTAATCCTTTGTGAATCCAGTGGTTACAGTTTTGTTTTATTCCTTTAGTCCTATCTTTTGAAGGCTGTCCACATCTGTTCATATCTCCTAAACCCTATCTGAGTAGTTTTTTTTTTTTTTTTCCAATCACAACCCACTATAACCCTCTTTTATTCCAGCCTCTGAGTACCTATTCCAGTCCCTGTTTTAGCCCTCTAATCATTTGAGATTTCCCATTTGACCCACCCAGTAAACCCCGTATCAAATCCCAGTCCCAAACATTACTATCCCTTAATCTATCAGAAATTGTTTTATCCACAAGTCTGTCCTTTGTCTCTTTATCCTTAAGCATCAACCTTGTTGTCCGAAAGCCTGCAAATTCAGGGCCCATTATAAACTTTTAAACCCATTGTTTCAGACTTGGTGAACCCTCTAGTTTGGCCAAGATAACTTCAGATTTGAGTCCATATAAATCTATAATCTCAGCTTGTGGACCTAAATCAGTTTGGTATTGTGGAGCATATATTCTGTGTTGAATTTCTGTCAGAAAAACTTAGTATTATTAAACCCAGATTACAGCTATACACCTTTGAAATTTTGTCAGGTAATCTGTTATCTGTTATCCCCATGTACAACAGAAAATCAACCAACCAAGGTTGTACTGCATCAATAGGCTTCTAGTGAACAAGTCGGCCAACTAGTCTCCAGTCTTCATAAAGGGAATACACATCTGTTCATTATGTAACTTCTTTTTAATAAAGTCTTTGTCAACCTCAATGTGCTTGGTCCTATCGTGCTGAAGAGGATTGTAAGCAATGTTGACCGCAGCTTTATTGTCACAATACAAGCTCATAGGACCTTGGGAGCTAAATCCTCTTTAAGGAGGCCTCCATACCAAAGAATCTGATAGATCCATTTGTCATGGCACAAAACTCAATTTTTGCACTTGATCTTGCTACAACTAACTACTTATTGCTTCGTTATATAACGAGGTTAGCTCCGACAAAGGTACAGTACCCTAATGTAGACCTCATGTCATCTACAAAACCAACCCAATCTGCATCTATGAAGGCTTCTATTCAAAGATACTTTTGCTTGGACATACAAGAGCCCTTGGCCTAGACTCTTCTTCAAGTGTCGAACAATACGGTATGCTGCCTCTAGATGCCTCATAGTGGGAGCATGCATAAACTAACTAACCACTCCAACAGCATAAGATATATCAAGTCTAATCAAGGTCAAGTAGATAAGCTTCCCCACAAATCTCTGATAACGACCAACATTGATAAGGCGATTACCTTTATATGCTTAAAGCCGATATTTAAACTAGATACAAATCTCAAAAGGTCAGCATCCTAACATACCAATCCTAGAGGAGATCTAGCATATACTTACGCTGAAATAAGAATATACCTCTCTTAAATGACCTAAGAGTCCTTCATCTCAAACTCCTATTCCACACTGATCATTACCTATAACAACAATGTCATCTACATAAACAATAAGAACCTATACCTTTCCCTTTTAATGCTTAACGAAGAAACTGTGATTAGTTTGATACTGCTTATGCCCATTCTTGAGCATGGCACCACAAAATCTTTCAAACCATGCTCTAGGGGACAACTTAAACACATATAATGTTGAAACCCTAGAGGAAATCTCATATATACTTCTTCAAGATCTCCATGGAGGAAAGCATTTTTCACACCAAGTTGAAACAAAGGTCATCCTTGATTGGCTGCAAATGAAATCAGTATACGTATAAAATTCTTCTTTGCCAGAAGGACAAAGGTCTTCTGGTAATCAATCACGTATGTTTGAGTGTACCCCTTGGCTACTTGTACTTTCCCATAGTGCCATCAGGTTGCAATTTCACTAAAAACACCCATTTGCACCCTACATACTCCTTTCCTGTAGAAGGTCTACAACATCCCATGTGTTTTTTTCCCCATGGCTTGCATTTCCTCCTTCAAGTTCTTTTCCACTAAGGTTGAGATAGAGCCTAAAATACAAAGCAAGGAATGAAAAAAAAAGACAAGGAGGTGGAAAAAGTTCAAAACATAAGAGACAAAGAGTCATACCATACATAATTAGCAATGGGATGTTTTGTATAAGAGTAGATACCCTCTTAATATCAATAAGAAAGTAAGAATCATCAGAAATAGGAAAAGCAATACCTGAAGTAAGGACGGGTTGGATAAGCACATGAGATTCGGGGACAAGGGCAACCATTTTCTTTCTCTGAACAAACACCTCTATAAAGTTTTTCACTCAAGCTTTATGTTGGGTGGTTGTCAATGATTCCTTCTCCTTTTAGGCCACTACTGGCTACTTCGCCCCCAACTAAATTCTTCCATAGACAAGTGGCCACCATGACAATTAAAGGAGTATCGAGGAATAGGTAAAGGAAGAGCCCACTCATCTTCTCCTTTACATCTACTCTCCCCCTAAAGGTGAGGCTATTGAGAAAAAAAAATGAGCAATCTCATGAAAAGTGATATCCACCACTTCCAAGTAGAAAGATGGTAACACTTATAGCCCTTTTAATTTGGAGCATATACATGTGAGAGCCTTGGGATCTAATTTTCTTATATCAAACTTGGGTACATGAACATAGCAAATACAACAAAGTACTTTATGAGGAAGAGAAGACCCAAAGAGGAACATGAAGAAGCTCAAAAGGACATTTGAAACCAAAAATGCAGGAAAGCATACAATTTATCAAATAGATAGCAAACTAAAGAGAAACAACCGAGAAAACTTAAAGAATATTCATATAAAAATGCAAGGCACGAGTGATCTCAAGAAGATAACTGTTCTTTCTCTCAACAACTCCATTCTATTCTAGAGTACCGGGACAAGCAATTTGATGAAAAATACCATGTTGAGAGAGGTAAGAAGAGAAGGCATGAGACAAATATTCCCACCATTATCAAAACTTAAAACCTTAATCTTAATGTCAAACTGAGTTTCAACCAATTTGTGAAAATGAAAGGCCAAAACAAAAACAAAAAAAAAAAACCTCATGCTTGGATTTTAACAAGTAAATCCAAGTAGCCTTGAAGTAATCATCAACAAAAGTCACAAAATAACGGAAGCCTAACAAAAAGGCTACTGGGGCAAGTCCCCACACATCAGAATGAACAAGGGCAAATGGGGTAGTAATGCTACTCGATCTAGAGGAATAAGAAGATGAAATCTACAATGATAGTCAACTCCTAGGTTTATCAATGGAAATCTGAAACAGAAGAACATAATCCCGAAAATAAATTTTTAACAAGGAAATGGGGATATAGCCAAGATGATCATGCCACTAAAGAAGTTGATCATGCTAGGAAGATGAATGAATAAAAGATGATACTGTATGCTAAACTGTAGAGACAACAGGCGAACAACCATCCATAAGGTACAACCCCTGATCCTCATAGCCTTTACCAATCATCTTCCCCATCTTCAAATCCTGAAAATTTCAATACGAAAAAAAAAAAAAAAGTTAACACTAAAATTCAAAGCTTTAGTAAAATGACTAACAAAAATAAGGTTAAACCTAAAATTAGGAACATGAAACACAGAGGATAAAGATATAGAAAAGAGGAATGCATCCAGTACAAGATATAGAGGACAAGGAGTCAATTGCAATGCATACCTTGTCTCTGCCAGAACAAACACGATAAGAAGAAAAGAGACTCGACAGGGTAATCATATGGTGAAATGGCCCTAGATCAATAATCTAGGAATGACTAGACAAGGAACTAAGGGAAAAGACAGGAAGTACCAAAACATGTTAAGAGGACTCCATGTTGAAAACGTGCCGGAATTCTCCGTAGTGTGGCCATTTCTATAGGGGAAATCTGGAGAATTGAGGACATACATGCTTGCAAGAAGATCAAAACCAAGAACACTGAGAATCACTTCGAGAATGCCAACAATCACGAGCAATACTGGATGACCAACACTTCCAAACTAGTTACATCATACGTGATGTAAGATGCCAAGAGGAATGGCCCTACAAGTAAGGAAGAAGGTGATGGGATTCAAGAACCATTAAAGAGGAAGCGAGAATTAGATTCTTGGAAGATTTTCTTAGGTCTTCTTGAGAAATCTTGGAAGAAGAAGATGAGGCTAAGGATTAAGGAATAAAGAAAGAAAATCTTAGGGGTTTCTTAATCAAGAGCTAGAAGATGGGAGAAAAACCAACCTAGAAACTTTAGGCTCAAGAAATCAAGAAAAGAAAGATTTTTGATGAATCTTAAATCAATAACTCAAAGAATAATCAAAAATTTAAAGAGGGGCAGCAAGATTTAGAAAAGAATCAAGAAAATGAGAAAGAAAGAGAGAAGAAAGGGATATGCACGATGAGAAGAGAGAGAAAGAAGTGAAACTTACCTCACTCACGTAGAGGAGGGGAGAGAGAAGGGGAGTCCACGACTTCCACCCTTAGATACACACGTGGGATACTCTAAAACAACTTCTTTATTTCATATTCCTCAAAAGTGATTTTTACATCCTAATAGCCATCTATTTAAAGACTTCATAACAAAATCCTAATTGAATTAGGACTCTATAATCCTAATATAAAGTAGTTGTACAATCAGCCTCATTAAACACATATAAAACTTTAGAAAAGAACACCTCATACTCCTAATATTTGTTATTAAGACCCTTGGCTCTATAAGCCCTATTACATTCACTACAATTGCCTTTCTTCTAGGAACTACAACAACGACAAACAGCCTTATCCCAAACTCCGCCAATGTTTGTATATTCAAACATTGTTGGTCCCAAGCCCAGATAAAGGAGGAGGGTGGCATCAAGTTGAGAGCCGGCCTTAAAAACTTACTCAAACCATTTAACATGAAGCCTTTCTTCTAGGAAACATCCCTAAAATAAAATAAACTAACCCTAAATTAAGTGAGAAACAACCCTAAACTTAAACAAAAATAATCATAAAATTATTAAAAACACTTCTAATAATTCATAAAGTCTTCCAAGGGTCAAAATCTTTATCATTCTTGAAACGAGCTCTCTTGTGAGGTGGCACGTACAACAATCGCTTGGCGTTGGCTGCATCATTCTCCCTTAGTGGGAAAATATTCACCATCGAATTTTGTCGGATCCACATCCCATCACCAATTGATGTTGATGATCTTCCTAAACTTTGCAACAATGGCAATGCATGTGGAGAGCCTAAAAGTAAGGATTGTTTGTTCGAAATCGGCTTCTTGTACATCTTCCTCATCTAGCACTTCTTCTGAAGTTCAGGCTTGGAACGAATTGGCACAAATGCTAGAATAACCTTTGACTTCTTAACTTTCCTGCTTGCATTAGCTAGATTGTTGATATCGATTTCACGCCAATGCAGCTCAGTTGGGTCAATGCCTTTGTTCTAGCGATGGGTCCGTGCTCTCGAGTAGCTCCAGAACTCACTATGCATTTTGGCATATGTTAAGCACCTACAAGAAATGCATGGTGTGTCTCTCTACAACCTAGCTACTCTACAGAGCCACTATTTATGGTTCAAAAAGAATAAATCTTTTTTCCAATCCACTGATTGAAATCATTCTGCTTTCAGCTTCCTGGCCCACATTTTTCAAGTCAAGGACTTTTTGAGCTGGACTTGGTTTCTCAATTGGAGTCCGAGCTTGTTCAGCCTCACGTATTCAAAGTAATTGAATTTGTTTGACTTCATATTCAGCGTTGATCTTTTCCTATTTAGGTCCCGACTCAATCCTGATTTGTTCCTTTCTAGCCTCATACTTCTCTTGGATAGCCTTCAGTTGCTCATTTAAATCTAGAAATGGCTGAATCCCTTTGTCTTTCAATTTCCTGAAGCATAGAGTGAAGAATTTCTTTGTGACGTTGAAGATAATTGTGGAACCATGTATCATGATACCAATATTTCTGGGCACAGTAAAGATTCTTGTCCACAAGATTGAGCTAAGATTTGAGGACATCTTCAAAAACAAATTTCAAACATATCTCAAATTCTTCCAGAGTTATAGACACATCATACCTAGAATAATGCCGCACCATGATTTAGGCTCCAAATTATTTTTAGGGCTTGCTCAAAAATTTAGGGCTCATTCGAAAAATTTAGGGTTATAGAAAATCCCAAAAGAATTTAGGGGTTGCCTTAAAAGAATGAAAAGTTGGCTCTCACAAAAATTAGGGCCCTCTGGGAGAACCCCAAAATTCTAAGGTATCCAAAATCTTGATGATATTTACAAAATTTGAGATGGTAAGGATTTTAGGGATTCCCTAATATTCCGGGCTTTAGCTCTTATACCAAATTTAATGTAGGATACCTAAGAATTAGGCTCCTACAAGAGAAGTATGATGGAAGAAACAAGAATTAATTTTAAAGAAATCAAGAATTGAAATCTTTAATTAAAGAATATGAGAAATTAATCAAATCAATTAAAGAAATCAAGATTTCAATTAAAGATTAAAAGAAATCAATTCTTGAATTAAAAAAAAAATGAGAGAAGAAAGATTAGATTAAGAAAAGAAGAGAATAAATAAAATAAGGGAGAAAGAGAAGGCTTAGCCGTGGGAAAATAGGAGAGATAAGGGGCTGCCGCAAAAGCTGAAAAATTTTGGATTTCAATTTTGTAAATTTAGGGATAAACGGGAAAGCCTAAAAGCATGAATTGCTTAGGAGTTTAGAGTACTTCTTGAAGAGAAAGACAAATAAAGAAAGAAAAAAAGAAGATATGGGTGGCCGATTAGGTATGGATGGGTTTTGGAAGGGTTCTTGGTTGAAACGTGATAAAAATCAAGAAGGGAGAATTAGGGTTTGAGGATGGCAAATGCTGAAGGGACTTAGGTTTAGGGATTAGAGGGTTAGATGAAAGGAAAATTAGAGTTCAAGGGTGGTAGGATGAGGAAGGTGCAAGGTCGATTGATGTGCAAAAATTTCTGGTTCGAGAAAACCAGAATCTTAAATTAAGGTTTCAAGAACAAGAGAAAATCAAGAGAACAAAAAAAAAAAAAAAAAGCAAAAGGTTAGGAGAATAAAGAGGAACCAAGAGGTAGAAAAAGATCATACCAAAAAAAAAAGAAGTAAAAGAAGAAGAAGAAGATGCTAAAATTAAGGATTAAAGAAGAGTTAATTGAGTAATGAAGAAGGAGACAAGAAAATAGAAGAAGGCAAGAAGAGAGAAAGATGACTCACCTCATGTGAGGGGTTGGGGAAGAAGTTCTCAGCCCACTCTTGGACTCCATAATTCCAATCTTTATTCCATCAAATCAAAAACTCCCTTACACATAGCCAATTGGCACTATTTATAAATTCACTAAATCTAACTTGATTCAAATACCCAAATTGCCCCTAGAAAGCAGCTATATGGCCAGCACTCATTACATCAATAAAACTCTAAAAAAACATATTTTAAAATTAAAAATTAACCACCAATGCTTTATGCCTTATTATAAAAACCCTTTCCCCACTAAAATCAAACTAAAACACTCTTTTTCATTAAATTAAAATAACTCTAAAATTACTAAAATACACCTAAAAATTTCTAAAGTCTTCCAAGAATTAAAATCTTCATCACTCTTGAAACGAGCTCTCTTGTGAGGTGGCACGTACAACAATTGTTTGGTGTTGGCTGCATCAATAAGGAAGCAAACCACCACATCCAAGCAAACAACAATTTGCAGCCACACAGCGGAACACAATACTAATGAACTAACACCATGTACAACCTTCACAAAGCCAAATCTCAATAAAACATAATTGCTACACACCATAACCATCAACTAACACCATGTACATAACTTCAAAAACATAGTCAAAGCATACACGCTACTTCGAAGGAGTAGAAACACACTAACCAAAACCATAATTCAACTATTTTACCAAAGGTACGTCACGCTACTTAATCCCAACACTAAACAACTATAGTATATGGATTGAAACAACTCCAACCAATACTTAACAAGACCCAACAGATCACTATACACCGAAACACAACAATGAATAACAAAAGTAATGCAGACATCATGCCACAAGGAGGCACCCTTCAGGTGTATCAAAGGAGGAGGAGGAGGAGGAGGAGGAGGAGGAGG
>JAOXJP010293562.1:0-18670 GCA_025762735.1 Platanus orientalis | reverse complement strand
CCTTGGAATGTGCTGAATAGTAACCTTGTGGAGATAAACCAAAGCTTTGATCTCACTTATAAAGTGATGCAAACACCAAGAGCCCTCGCATTCCCCTTTGCCCCAACTAATCACTGTCTTGGAGTCACCTTCTATAATGCAGTTGTGGAGCCCTTTATCCTTCACCATTCTGAGGCTTGAAAGCAACCCCATAACCTCAGCCTGGATCACATCGCAATGACCTAATGGGCCACGCTTCACCCACAGAACATCACCATCATGGTCACGCATCAAGCAACCATACCTAGCAGGACCCGGGTTCCCAAACGAAGCACCATCAAAATTGATCTTATATGAACCAATCTGGGGAGGAGTTCACCCAAGAGCACCAGGGGGGATCCTACCCGGATAGTCCAAAATGCAAGCTGACCAATTCCTCATCATGTCATTAAGATTACAGCTTTTGAACTGATCCTTCACCAAAACCCACGAGGACACCTCTCAAACCCGATAGCTTATTTTGGACTTGTTTAATCTGGAGTCTGGCCAGAAACCATACCTGAATACAGTCCATATTATTGTCTTTATCATAATCTGCCTCTATGTAAGTCCTAGCCTAACCATGCTGAATCTGTCCTATATCCCAAGTCCCAAACAGCCATGTATTTTTTCTCAAACCTGATCCCACAAGGGCTTATATACTTGCTGTTTTGGTTCCAAACTAAACCCAATTAAACTCCATTCATACAGCCTCTAAACCTTTAATTGAGTACTCTGTTAAAGCCATATCGAACCTCTGCTTTCCAGTTAAACCAGCATTGAAATTGTTTTATATCCATTGTTTTTACCTCTATTAGTCTCCTCAAATCTGTCCAGATTTACATTCTTTAAACCCCCAAGCAAACAGCCCTTCCCACTCTTTCAGAACTTGTGTGCTCCATCAAGTTTGGGGTTTCTCTTGTGTGCTGCATCATGTGCTAGGAAAACTATTGTATAAATTTGTTATATAAAGTATGTTTACAAAATGACTAATTTAAGATGAAGAAGTAAGTGAAGTAATCATACAATTTGACATGTTTGGTTTCAATTATCTATAAAAAAAATGACTAGTAGCCCTTTGTTTATCTATATGATTAACTTGAACATAATTAAATGCTTTACATAGTTTTTTTGAGTCTTGAGTGTGTAATCCTGTTCAACATAGATTGAATATTTCACAGCAATTCACATCGAAATTTCCACAAATTTTCCATTATCATAAATCCCCAAGGCGAAATATCCATCAAAATCGAAATTTTGAACCTTGCGTGTTTGTATTACATAATTAATATGGAAAATGATGTAGGCTTTATACGTTTTACTCAACACACTTTACAATATATGATATGTGATCATTTTTTATAAGGAAAGTGTATTTTACTAAAAGCAAAGAAGAACCAAAAACATAAAAAGGGGAGGAATACATGCCCCACAGAGGACACAACCCCTAACTAAATATCATTATAGTGAATCATTTTCAAATATAACAGATAATAATAGTATAATACAGTAATAGTTTCCAAATAAATAAAACAGATGCTCTATGGCAGTGCGTTAAAATTTAGTTGAGTCTAAATGAATTGATGAAACAGTTTCAACTTGACGGTTTGAAGGATTAGACAGACCAGACCATGTTCTGCTCCAAGCCCATGAGTGACCTTAGTTTGACATGGTTGATTAGTTTAAGTTTTGAGATCAATATTGCTTAATAATGCATAAGAGAATTTGTTAAAAAAAAGGGTGACCCAGTGCACGAGGCTCCCGCTAACGCGGGGTCTGGGGAGGGCAAGATGTACGCAGCCTCTGCCCCGTTACTTATCAAAAAAATGAAGCAGAAAATTACCTAAACAGAAGGGTCCGACCAAAAATGATAGGAGTCTACCAACTAGAACTGATTAGCTGCACCTTAATCAAACACAAAGCATCATGCTCCCTTAAGTACAGCATCACACCAGCACATTCAGCATACCACTCAACAATGGAACGGAAGCCTCATTTACATATGGTTATTAGGAACTCTATTAAACAATGTAACCATTATTTAATCCAAGTCGTCCATCTAAAAAAACCTAATCACTTAACTAATCCCCAAAGCAACTTAATTTGACTTCCTACCTTCTTATTTAACAAGGGTTGCCTAGAACACCACCGATCCCTCCATAATTGGACTCTTTCCCCATCATTAACCCTGAGCAGAGTGTATCTAGAGAAGGTTTCCATGGCCCATGCCTTTAAAAATGTTCTTCTAAAGACCACAGCCTGCTGTCCCTGATGGGTTACAACTTTCCCATCCATTCCTTTTTTTCCCCGTATTTTACTGCTATTACTCTGCACCAAAAGGAATCGTGATCTACTCCAAACCACCAATGCCATTTATTTAAAAGAGCCCTATTGGTTAGCTTGATAGATCTGATTCCTAGATCTCACTTCTCCAACGGATTGCAGATGGATGACCAACTCACCCAATTAATCTTTTGAGACCCTTGGTCAGCTTGCCACAAAAACCCCCCTTTGAATTTTTTCAATCCTACTAATAACCAAAACAGGAGCAGCGAATAGGAAAAGATAGGCATACTCGAGAGGATTCTCCTCAAGAGGACCAGTTTACCGCCTTTAAAAGATACCTGCCCTTCTGACACGCGAGCCTTTTTTCAAGCCTTTCAATAACGGGATTCCAAATGTTTTGGCTAACAAACTAGCCAATAGGGGCATCTTTTTTTCAGGGAGTGAGTTTCTTTTGGGTTTGAGTAGTTGTTTGTGTTTTCTTTGTTATTGTACTATATTTTTTGAGTTATTTTAATAAAGTTATTGTCAATTATCCAAAAATAAAAAATAAAATAGCCTTCGAGGAAGCCTTGGCTCCGAGAGGAAGGCCTAAATAAGAAGAGGGAAGCTACTCCACTACACAACCTAGGATGGAAGCAATCTCCTCAATATAGGAACTTCACCCACAGGGAACACCTTAGATTTACTTAGGTTCACTTTCAGGCCTGTTGCCGCTTAAAAAATAAGCAAAACACCCCTTTATGTTCTTGAAAACTTTCGGATCAGCATCTAGAAGGAATAGGGAGTCATTTGAAAACTGGATGAAGGACACCCACATATCCCCCTTACCTAGAGAGAAACCTTCCACTAACCCACTTTCCTCCGCTTTGTGCACCAGCCTGCTAAAAAGCTTAACAATGATGATGACAAGATAAGGGGATAATGGATCTCCCTACCTTAGCCCTCAAGATCCTTTAAAGAAGCCTTTGGGGGAGGGGAGCCATTAATCAGAATAAAAATCATATCAAAAACTTTGGAAACTTTGAGATTGAAGAGAGTGATAAAAGGAATTATATCTCAACCTCAAGGGGCTTTCATTGAAGGTGGGAAAATTCTTAATGGGGTTCTTATCGCAAATGAATGTATTGAGGATAGGAGGATGGGAGAAGTTGGATTTGGAGAAGGCATATGATCATGTTAATTGAAACTTCTTAGATTATATTCTTGAGAGAATGAAGTTTGGGGTTAAATGGAGAAGTTGGATGTTTTTCTGTAATTGTTCCGGTTCTTTCTTTGTGCTTATGAATGGGAGTCCGGCTGGCTTTTTTAGGAATTCTAGAGGTCTCAAGCAGGGGGATTCCTTGTCTACCCTCCTTTTCATCATGGTATCCGAGGTTCTTAGTAAGATGAGCAGAATGGCTGATCCAAATTTTATTAGGGGTTTCGATGTAGGGTTTGGAGGGGAGTTGATTTCCCATCTTCAATTTGCGAATGATACAATGATTTTCTATGATGCTAATATTGAACAATTGGGATATTTGAGATGTATATTCAGGTGCTTTGAGGCTGTCTCGGGTCTTAATATCAATTTGTCAAAAGAGTGAAATCTTTCAGGTTGGGGATGAATGTGACATTGAGAATTTGGGTTGGATTTTGGGGTATAAGATTGGGACTCTTCCTACTATTTAGGTATGCCTCTGGGTGCATGCTATAAGTTGAAAGCCATTTTGATGCAGCACACAGGCTCTGATACCAAAATTGATGCAACACACAAGCTCTGATAATGCAGTAAGGATTTATGGGTCACGAGTGTTAAGGTCTGAGGGAACACGGGTTGTAATGGGCTTAATTAAAAGCTTATGGCAGTAAGGTAGTATTGAGGAATCAAAGCTGGACATCAAGGTGGTGTAGCACTAAAGTGGAGTAATCAGGGTCAGAATAGGGGCTAAACAGCAAGGTTTTAGGATAGAGTTATGGGTGAAACAAGGGCTGAATAAAGATTGATTCTATAGTGAAAACGGAGACAGATCAAGGGTTTAACAGGCTCTATTATGGGATTAAAACAGCAAGTTAGCTATGCGGATTTTGAATTAAGAATGGATTGAGGGACTGAAATCTGAATTCAACAAGCATGTTTTCACAGAAGCTAGGTTATTAAGGAATTAATGAGGACTGACATTAGGGACCTAATCAGGAATGGAATTGAGTAGCTGAAAGCTAAAACACGACAGTGATTCAAAGGGTTTTATGGGGGCTGATCACATATCAGAACAAGGTGTGTATAATCAGGTTTAAAGGGGTAAAACACAGGAATATGGCCTGATTTCAAGGGACTGGTTAGTAGTTCTGAACTAGGTATTAAAGGGCTGTAGCAGAGATTGTTTTGGGGCAAACCGTGAGACTATGTGGGTTGAAATTGGCTAATTAGATTCCAGATTACGGGACAGAAATAGAGCTGGAATAAGGTAAGGATAGGGAATAGTAGAGGTCAAACAGAGGGCAGAATTATGAAGGGTAATGATTTGATTCCCAACCCAAACATAGATCAGAACAGCACTGATATCAGAGGCTTAAGAAAGTAAAACTAATGGTTAAAGGTCTGTACCAGAAAGAGAACAGTTTCTATAGGTGCCACTAGACAGGGACAACTTCTTTATAGGTCCTGGACAAAATCAGAAGAGAAATAGGGGTTCTAGGGTGCCGCAGGGTTAGATTTTGGGTTAGGGGGGTACTTTCTTGAAGAAGGACCTAATGCCTACAAGGGAGGAGGTAGTCACATGTCTGAAAAAATATTTCTTTGGTGTTCTTGATGTGAAAACCAGAAACAGCCCAGAAATAAAAGAAAAGGAAAAGAAGAGAAGAAAGGAGGAGAAGAAGAATAAGGAACGTACCTAGTTTCAAACCTAGGCACAAGGCTTGAAGAGAGAACAGTCCTACTCGTCAAGGAGCAAGAAACCAGCAAAGCTTTTTATTAGTTCCAGCATCATCAATTACAAGGGGTTGGACAGTTTTTATAAGATCAAAACCTTCTAAATACCTACACAGCCGTCAGCCACATAACTTTCCCCTCTTAGCCAAATCGTGTGGGGTGTTTCTCCCTTATAAAACCCTATTTAAAGACCATCTCAAAAATATCCAAAAACAAAAATTAAAATACTAATCATATCCTAACTCTAATAATTCATAAAACATGAAATAAAACAGTAAAACTAATCTTAAAATGACTTAAACAGCAACATAAAGACTTCTCTTGTTGTAACAAAGGTGTCTTACCCTGTGTCTTCTTGTGTAGACCGCACCAAACCACGTGTGGATACCACATGGCCTCCAATGTCCACATCACTTGGGATCTGGTGATTAAGAGAATTTCTTTGAGATTAAACTCTTGGAAAGCCCCCCTTCTTTCAAAAGGCGGTCGACTTTTGACAAAGTTTACTTTGACGGGTATTCCTAATTATTTTTTTTCCCTCTTCGCAATTCCAACTTATCGAGGCAAAGTTTAGAAACTTCTTATGGAATGACGAACAGAATCATCATCAGTACCAACTTGTGAGTTGGGAGTCTATTTGTAGGCCCATTCATAATAGGGGGTTGGGAATTAGAAATTTGAGGTGTCATAATAAGGCTTTATTGACAAAGCGGCTTTTGGAGATTTACTTATGAGTTGGATAGCCTTTGGCATAGGGTGGTGGGGTCTAAATGGGGTGAGATCTCGAAGTGGGAGTCTAGAGCAATAAGAGATAGACATGGTTGTGGGATTTGGAAGTCATTAATGATGGGCAAGGAGAACTTTTGGAAATTTATTCGTTTTAGACTTGGTTCTAGGATTGATATTAGATTTTGGGAGGATCTTTGGACTAGTGAGGAGATTCTTAATGAGAGATTTAGGAACATTTATGGGTTGGTTATTGATCCTCGGGTGTCGGTGGTAGATTATTTTGATGATAGAGAGGGTGTGTGGTTGGCGAGACTGCATAGGAATCTGAATGATTGGGAAATGAGTAAGAGGGTGAGTTTATTTACTCTGTCAAATCAAAGTCTGGATCGGACTAGGTATGATGGTTGGTTATGGATTATCAATAAAAAGAGCCTCTTTTCTACAAAATCTTTGTATAGTACGTTGATGAATGTTGACCTTTTTTCCCCACAAAGGCATTTGGAACCCGGACATCCCTTCAAAGGTGTCCTTAATGTCGAACGCTTTCCTAGAAAAAATCCTTACGATTGATCATTTGCAGAGCAAAGGTTGGAATTTGGCTAATAGATGTGTCATGTGTATGAGAGAGGAGGAATCGATTAATCACCTTTTTATGCATTGTCCAAAGGCCTTCAGGGTGTGGAATTTTTTTCTTTCTCATCCCCAAATCTCTTTGGTTTTTCCAAAGCATTTAAATGATCAAATCAAAGGTTGGTGGATTTTTTACCTTAAGTGGTTTCCCTTTTCATTTGGCATGCCTTGTTGGGCGCTATTTGTTGGGGGCTTTGGAAAGAAAGCAACAGCCAAATCTTTGAGGACAAGTTTCGAAGCCATGAAGAGCTTGTGTTGTATGTATATTATCTCCTTTATGAATGGGTTGCTGCGTGGACAGAGTTTGATGAGATTAAGTGGTACCATATGTGGCATGAGAACATGTAATTCGGGTGTCCTTTGTTCCCAATTTTGTGTTTGTTTTGTTGTCTTGTGTTCTATATTTTTGTGCACATCGCCTTTCCAATGATCCCTTTTATTTTGTTTTGTTGTTTTTCCCTTGCTTAATTTCAATAAAGTGCTCTTTTATCTCTCAAAATATATATATATATATATTCATGCCTCTTTGATTTGGGGTTGTAGCAAGAGATGCCTATTGAGAACTCTAAACAATCCAATAGCAAGTCTAGTTGAGAACTTCAAACATATGGCAGCCAGAGGACAATGGCCAGAAGTCCTTACAGTGATTTTGACCTAGTGAACGGGGCTTATAGGGGTTGAAATACTCTCTTAGCAATCTCTGTAGGGATGAAGCAGAAAATCTGCACTGAACGTAAATCATTCGACTTGGTGGAGGAATATGCTGGTAATTCGAAGGTCCTTAGGATTGTTGAACGTCGTAAGGCCTTTTCCTCTATTATCAAGTTCAAAACATCTCTTGTTCCTTGGTTTTGTGGTGTTTTGGACCAAGCAGGGAAGGCTGAGTGTATCTCGGAGTTCATCAGGACTAAGGATGATGGTGTTCACAATATTATGGTTATGGGGAGGATTAACAGTTAAGGGAGTTTTCTTAAAGTTTTGAAAACTCTTTGTGGTGGTAAGGAATTCTCTATTATTATTCCTGAAGGAAGTAATGGTAGTGGCTGGGAAAATATGGATTATGTACTTCAGAGATCATTTGGTGGTTCTGGTGAAGGTAAGGATGCTTTGTGCGTGCATTGTTCATCTTCGATTAATTTCCCTTCTATTTAAGGGAAACTTAATTTGGTTGATTGAACTATGTCTGGGCCTATTGTGAATCCGACGGTTGTGGATGTAGTTCGCAAAGAGAAGAATTGGATGGTGAATGTGTGTAGAAATGGAGGGCGGAAGGGGGAGGAAATTTGGGAGAGAACTATGTTGGGAATGAAGATTTCCCCGATTGAATGGCAAGTTATTGTTGATTGCTTGGAGGAGCGATTCAGTCTCTTCGAATCATTTCAATGGGTGCAAATAGACTTGGATAGGGCACTTTTCATTTGTCCGGATGTCCATGAAGCTGAAGGTTTGGTGGGATGGAACTACAAGGATTTTATTCCTGGTGAGTTGGAGTTCTGCTGGTGGAGTCTGGAGCTCCTTGCTATCCGGTATGACAATTTGTTTAAGAAAATATGGATTAAAGTGTGGGGTCTACCTCTCCATTTATGGACTATGGAAATTTTCTCTGCGATTAGGAGGATTTGTGGGGGTCTTGCCTCGGTGGATCCCTTATAGTCTTCTTGTGGGGAATTGAGATGGGTTCGGCTTAAATTGTTGGAGGGTGATCTGAGAAATATTCCTCGGCAGCTGGCTGTGATGGATGATGGCAAATATTATCCAGTTCTGATTACCATTGAAGGTGAGATAGTTGTTGAGGATCATCAGATTAATGATGGAAATGTGGGGGCCGGCGATGCGACTTTTGTTCTTCCGAATCCAGCGTCGCAATTGGGGGGAAAAGGGGATTTGAATTTTGAATCATTCAAATCTTTCTTCAAGCCAGAAGTTTGTTACAGAGAGAGTTTTGTGTTCTCAAAGGCGTGATTCTCGTCAAATTTTGGGCCGTGAACTGGATGGTCAAAAGGGGAAAGAGGCGGTGAGGGCGGAGATTAAGTATCAAATTGGATTTGGTTTAGAAGGAAAAAGGGAAAATAGTATATGCGATGTGGAGTTTGTTCCGAGGACAGGTGGTGGGCATGCGTTAGAGGTGGGTCAAGGGTGGAAGGTTGTGACGAATCGGCAGGATATAAGGGGTTTCGTGAGTATCAAGTATAAGGGCAAGAAAAACTTTAATGGTGGTAAAATGGGACAAAGGGGTAATTTTGACCGTGGAGAGCAAAATAGGAATTCTCATTATGATTCGTTTTTGGTTCTTACAAACCAAAATGAACCGGGGGTTATGTAGGTTAAAAAATAAGTTATTAATTCAACTGTGGGGGATGTAAGGAGTAAATCGATCTTTGATGGGTCTGTCCTTCAGACCCAAATGAAGAAGTCGACGATTATAGATGGTTTTCCACCTATGAGATTTGCCACTAATGTTGTTCTGCCTGCGGGAGATCAGATTAGGGACGTCAAAATGACTTGTGATGAGCAATTAGATGGGGAGGATGTGGATTGTACTTCTGATCCTGTCGTTTTAGGTGGAGATCAAGATTCTTCTGGGGGAGTGGGGTTAGGGATGGTTACAGTGGAAGTGGGAATAAATGCAAAGCCTTATTTTGAGTCATCGGCGAACTCATGGTGCTCTAGGATTTCGGATTCCTTAGGGTTTGTTGAGATGCACGCTCAAGTGAATCCTGTCATGGCTTCTTCCAAAAATTTGGAGGGGAGGAGATTTGGGTCGTCTGGAGATAAACTTTATTTCAATGGTGCATCTCGGCTGGGGATTAATTACTCGTCTGAGATGCCTGGTTTTTTGGATCAGAAGTTGGGGTTTGATGGTTTGACTAGTCCTGAATTTCTTGGTCCTTTGGCAATTATTGGCTATTCTGGTTCTACTGCTACGGATGGTGGAATTTCTTTTGATGTGCCTTGCAAGGAGATTAGCATCTCTTTTACTTCTTCAAGTCATGAATTGGATTTGGTTAGGTCTGGGTTGATCGTTGAAGGGAGTAAGTCTTATTCTAAATTCACTTTGGCTGGGAACTCCGTCGCAGTTGAGAGAAAGGATGTCTTGGTTGGGTTGAATTTGGAAGATAAAGAGGGGCTAAATCTGATGCGACATGGCAATGATCACCAGATGGTTTTATCGAGTCCTCGGGTTTGTCAAATTGGTAAAGGTAATCCCTATTTTTTCCCTTATTTCCATTGCTCTTGTTGGTTTATGCTCTTAATCCGTGCAAGAATTATGGTCGTGAATGGAGTGAGAATTTTATTCAAGAAAATGGTGGGATTGACTTGATTTCGAATGGTTTACGGGAAACGCCGGGGAATCAGTTGATGTTGATGGATCAATTGGATGGGGTTTTGAAGGGGTGGGGAATGAGGTCCTGATTGTTGAACCTTTATCGGTTCGGGAGGGGGACTTGGAATTTAGTTCGTCTGTTCCTTTGAAGCTGGATGCTGAGAAAGGAGTGTCTTCTTCTTGGTTGTGGGAGGACCCTAATTTTTTACTGATTAAAAGAGTTAGAAAAGTGAATGAAAAATATATCTCTGAGTGGGTGTTGCATAAGATGATGGAATTTGGTCCCTTTTTGGGAATGTCATATGAGGGGTTAGAAAACGAAACTTTAGAATTGTTTAAAAGGATTCAATTGAGAAGGTCCGGGAGCTTAGTTGGAGGGGAGAATAGGCTAATGGAGTCTAAAAGACTTAGGAATGAATTGAAAAGGCTAGAAAGTTTGGTCAACTATGATAGGAAGGTTAGGTGGATGAGTAATGGAGGTGTGCACTGGGGAAAGGGGTTCAGATATGTGTGATTTATGGATCTTAAGATTCTTTCTTAGAATGTTCGAGGTTTAGGTAATAGGGATAAAAGGGTTCTTATTAACAAATGTATTCAAGATAGTAACCGGATATTGTGTGTTTGAAGGAAACTAAAATTCAAGAGATGAATGATTTGATAATAAAAAATGTGTGGGGCAGTAGTTCTGATTCTTGGTTTGCAATTCCTTCATGGGGGGCCTCTGGGGGATTTTATTGATTTGGCATGAAGAGATGATTGGGGTGTTGGATCATGAGATTGGTGCATATTCGATCTCCATTAAATGTCTTTCTAACTTTGGAAGATTAGGTGTTTTCAAGTGTCTATAGTCCGAATTTGACTACAGAGGTTGTTGACTTTTTGGGTGAGACGGATGATATTAAGGGGCATTGAGATTTACCTTGGTGTATTAGGGGAGATTTTAATTTAGTTCAATTTCCATTTGAAAGAAAAGGGGTCAGGGGATGGGATATCAGGATGGATCAGTTCGGTGACTTTACTAATCAATGGGGTCTTATTGATGGTCCTTTAACAGGGGCTAAGTACACTTGGTCTAACTTCCAAGATCAGGTTGTTCTTAATAGGTTAGATCGATTTTTGTATTGTGGATTGTGGGAGGATTTGTTTCCTGATCGTTCCCAGGTGGTGCTTCCTAGAACCACGTCGGATCACAATCCTATTCTCTTAGAGTGGATGAGTTTGCCGAAGGACCCTTCTCCTTTTAAATTTTAGGAAATATGGTTTCTCAAGCCGGACTTTTTGAATGTGGTGAAAGATGAATGGAGTAATGTGGTGGTCATTGGGAATGCGAGTAGGGTTTTTGCTCTTAAGTTGAAATCTCTCAAGAAAAAGTTAATTGCTTAGAATAAAAATTTGGGTAACTCTTTAAAGAAGTCTTTGGAGGACTGTAGGGTAAAATCCAAGGAGTTGGATCGTTTAGAAGAGGAGTGACACCTTTCTAGGGAGGAGCTTGTGAATGGATTTCGAAAAGAGTTCCAAATTTTGGCTTTGAAAGAAGAAATCTTTTGGAAGCAACGGGCTAGGGTGAGATGGTTGAAGGAAGAAGACCGGAATACTAAGTTTTTCCATAAGCTAGTTTCTCATCATAGAAACTCTAATGGGATCTATGGGTTGATGATTAATGATTTTTGGTGTCAAGATCAAAAGACGATTAGGAAGGACGTAGAGAATTTTAATATCAACTTATATAAGGAAGAACAAGTTGTTAGGCCTTTGCTTGAGGGGATGTAATTTGATCGTATTTCGGGTGTGGAGAACTTGATGTTAGAGGGTAAATTCACTGAAAGTGAAATTTGGAAGGTGGTTGATAGCATAAAAGGGGATAAGGCGTCGGGTCCAGATAGTTTCACTATATCTTTCTTCTAAAATTGTCGGGATATTATTAAAGGGGGTTTGTTGAATGTGTTTGAAGAATTTTATTATTCAGAAGAGTTTTATGAACATCTTAATAATATTTTTATTCAATTGATTCCAAAAAAGAATAATACCAAGGAGTTGAAGGATTTTCGCTCTATTAGTCTGTTAAGTAGTGTTTATAAGATCATTTCTAAGACACGTACTTCCAAATTGAGGTTGGTTATGAATGATATTATTGCACGCCCTCAGAGTGCTTTCATTGCTGGCAGACAGATTTTGGATAGCGTGCTCATTGCTAATGAGTGTATCAAGGACAGGTGAATGTCTGGTAGGGATGGTCTATTGTCTAACTTGATTTGGAAAAGCTTATGGTCATGTTAATTGGAATTTTCTGGATTATGTTTTGAAATGATGGGGTTTAGGATTAAGTGGAGAAGTTAGATCTTTTTCTGTGTGAGTACTGTGAATTTTTCGATTTTGGTTAATGGTAGTCCAACTGAGTTCTTTAGAAGTTCGAGAGGTTTGAGGCAAGGGGATCCTTTATTGCCTTTCCTTTTTATCATGGTGTCAGAGGTTCTTAGTAAAATGCTTAGTAAAGGTGGAAGTGGATTTTATTTCAGGTTTTTTGGTTGGGAATGGTGGGTCTAGAGTGTCTCATTTATAGTCTACCAATGATACCATGATTTTTTGTGATGCGGATATTGGTCAATTAGGTTATTTGAGATGCATTCTAAATTGTTTTAAAGTGGTGTCTGGTTTAAATGTTAATCTTGCCAAAATTGAATTATTTCAAATGGGGGAGGTTAGTGATGTGGAGAGTTTGGCTTAGATTTTTTTCTGTAAAATTGGGTTGTTATCGGCATCATATCTAGGTTTACCTTTGGGTGCTCCTTTTAAATTTAAAGTCATGTGGAATCCTATGATTAATAGGATTTTTTTGCATCTGGGTTCTTAGAAAGCAGCTTTGTTATCTAAAGGTGGTAGGTTGACGTTGTTGAAGGCAACTTTGGCCTCTATTCCTAACTATTATCTTTCTCTTTTCACGATTCCATCGTCTGTGGTTGGTAAAATTGAATCTTTCTTTCGTAATTTCCTTTGGAATGATACAGAGGAATTTCATAGATATCATCTGATGGATTGGAATTCTGTGTGTCGCCTGATGGATTGTGGGGACCTTGAGGTGAAGCCTATTAAAAATCATAACAAGGTTTTTTTAGTTAAATGGCTTTGGAGATTTGGGTCTGAAAATAAGAAATTTTGACGTAAGGTGGTGGTGGCTAGATTTGGGGAAAATTTTCATTGAGAGACTAATGCGGTGCGGGTAAAACATGGATGTGGGGTGTGGAAGTCTATTAGTGCATTGTGGGATATGTTTTGGAATCATATTTGTCTTTAAGGTGGGGTCTGGTAGGGAGATTAGGTTTTGGGAGGATAGATGGGTGGGGGATGTTCTTGTAAATGATGCTTTTAATGTTTTGTATGGGTTAGCCCTGGATCTAGGTGGTATGGTGAAAGATTTCTTTGATTCTAATAGGAATAGTTGGAGTCCTAGGTTTAGACGTAACCTTAATGATTGGGAAATGGATGAAATGTGTAGTTTACTCAGGGTGTTTAATGGTATAAGGCCTAACAGTAGTTTGGTGGATGATTGGGTTTAGGCTTTGAATAAGAAAGGAGTGTTCTCTTCCAAGTCCTTGTATTTGGCGATGGTTCGGGATAAGGCCATTGCGTTTCCCCGCAAGACCATTTGGAATCCTAGGATTCCTTTGAAAGTTGTTTTTTTTTCTTTTGGATTGCTTTTTTGGATAAAATTCTCACTTTAGATCATTTGCAAAGTAGAGGTTGCAATTTGGCAAATAGGTGTTGCCTCTGCTTGAGGGAGGAGTCTGTAAACCATCTCTTTATTTACTGTGCTATGGCACACGCAATTTGGGCTTTCTTTCTTGTTCAATTTTAGGCTTATTGGATTTTCCCTAATCATTTTTGCGAGTTGATCTCAGGTTGGTGGATCTCTGATTTGGAGGATCTTCTCCTAGCTATCTGGTCGGCACTTCCGGGTGCGATTTGTTAGGGCTTGTGGAAAGAAATGAATGCTAGGATTTTCAAGGGAAAGCAGAAGAAGCAGGTGGAGTTGTCCCTTTCTATTTATAGATCTTTGTTCGATTGGATTTCTGTTTGGACGGGATTTGATGAAGGGAAGTGGGAGAATTTTTGGCATGAGGAATTGTAATTTCTTTGTTTTGGTGGTTTGTTTGTTTGTTTGTTGTTGTTTTGGTTTTTGTTTTTCTTCTTCACCAGCTTGGTGAGGTTGTTTGTTTTTGTTACTTTTCCCTTTTTCAATAACATTTGATTCTTATCTCTCAAAAAAGACATCACACCATAGGTGAAATCCAACTAGCAATCATCTCCCCTGTCGCTACTCTTGGAAGAGAGTAAACATTCTTGCCAAGTGTAGAAACAAGGGCAAAGCCAACAGAGAATTATTAGATAACATTCCAAAAGCCCGAAGCCAAGAAAAAAGAAAAAAAAAAGGACTATGACTTCAAGAATCTTCTTCTTTATTTTTTAAATTTTTTTGTTATTTTATAAATACAACAACAACAAACAGCCTTATCCCAACTATTTGGGGTCGGCTACACGAATCCTGTTCCGCCATTCCGCTCTGTTTAGGGTTTTACTGTTGTTAAATTACAAGCTGACATGTCCCTCTTAACTGTTTTTATCTCTTAATCAATGTCATAAAACCCACAGATTCGATATGGGTCTGAAATTCACTGAGGCGCGAGTTAAGGTTGTCAATTGGGCCTGGTCTGGTCCAAAACCCGACATGTTCAGCCCCAAAAAATAATCGGGCTGGATCAACCTGATTCTGGGATGGGCTGAGATTGGGACCAACTTTTAGGCCCAAAGTTATATTTGGACTGAGTTTGGGCAGCTCAAATTCAGCCTGAGGCATGGCCCGGCCCAGCCTAAACTTGTTGGCGAAATAATAATTTTATTTATATGGTGGTATTAGGTTTATATATTTTTTTAGTTTTATTCTTTTTGGATTCCTATACTTTTAACAAATTTATTATCATCAAATAGTTCTAAGTGTCAACTGTTAAAAAAACCTCATATAATATATATTTAAGGGCAATTGGTAGAAGCTTGGTTCAAGTTGTAACATGGACTAAGGGTGGGAGGGTTAAATTACGCTGCATTCATGATCTCCTGTGTGAATTGTTTATTTCAAAGGCAAAAGAGCAGAATTTGTTCCTTGAGATTAGTGAGGAGAACTTAGATTCTGAGGATTTGCCTAAATCATATCGCCGGTGTGTTGTCAACTTTGATAGGTATTATGGGGCTGCTGTTCTTTCTTCTCTACAGCAACAGTCCGCTATGCGCCTTCGGACTCTTATGTTCTTCGAGAATGACAACTACATGAATAAGGAGCAAATTGAATTTATATGTAAGTGTTACAATTTTCTTAGGATGTTGGATCTAGGAAAAGTACGAATCAAAAGTTTCCGTAGGGCAATAGGAAATTTGACTCATTTAAGGTATTTGAGTTTGGATGTTTCCAATTTGTGCGATGAAATTCCAACATCCATAGGGAACTTGCAAAACTTACAATACTTACAAATAGTTAACAGATATGGCAGATTCTATAAGATACCTAATGTAATATGGAAGATGGAACGATTAAGACATCTCTTCATTGACTTGAATTTGGATAGTTCGCATCTCTGAATCAACACTTTAAAAAAACTTCAATCTCTGAGACATCTGAAGGCCGAAGATTGGATAAGAGAAGGAAATGGTGCTTGGAATAATTTGACTAATCTTGTAAAATTGTCTATATTTGATATATCATCCTCACACATTGACATTGACGCATTATTACACTCCTTTGGTAGATTGAAATGCCTTGACTCCTTGAGGCTAGGAGGGACAGATGTTGTTGCTGTCGCGCTTTCACCTCTAGCCCCTCTAGCTCATTGTTCTCGTCTCTTTAAACTGGCCTGAAATCCTCTAATAAGTGATCCACGTGAATTTCCGCCAAATCTCACTGAGTTAACCCTTGTATATTCCAATCTCAAGCAAGACTCAATGGTGACGCTTGCAAGTCTACCAAATCTAAGAACCCTTATTTTACATCATTGGTCGTTTGTGGGGGAGGAGCTGGTTTTCGCTGAAGAAGGATTTTGTGTACTCCAATCCCTGGAACTTTGGGATTTGGATGAATTAGTAGAAGAGCTGAGAGTGGAAGAAGGGGGGGCCTTGTAATGTTTAGGCAGTTGGTGAGAGATTAAAAATGGTTGTGGAAGGGTTGAAGGGCATGACTAACCTAAAGGAATTGCACATAAACATTATGCCAAGAGTGTTCACAGGCAGACTTCGTGGAGAGGATTGGTATAAAATCCAACATATACCATCCATCACAATTAAGAAGTATCTTGATAGGGGCTATTCTTACAATGCCTACTCCAATCGTTTTCTGTGTCTCTCTGTTTCAGCTAATATCTTGGCCATGGTGAAAATGTTGGTAATTAATAGATGTGATCATGCTTGTCATCGCGACAACGTAATCCCTTTCTCTCAATCTGCCATTGAAGCCGCATTTTAGTTTCTGTGGATTTTCACGTTATTTTCTAAGCCTTCTCTATGAGAATTCTGAAGGACGTCCATCGGTTTGAGTAGTAGCAGCAATAGGCTCGAAAAGTCTGGATTTATTTGTGGAATGTCTCGTATCCCGATCTGAGTCAATGGTACCGGGGAGATCAATTATAATGGGGGGATCGGCGATTCGTTGTGGTTAATCTGGCAATGCTGGCGATGAAGGTGGAAGAACGAGAAGAGTTAGGATTCTTGTAGTTCTCGATTGGCAGGAATAGAGAATTATCAGGGAGATCATTGATGGCGTGGGACGGCAAAGATTTAGGTTATACAAAGATGTGGATTTCTTCAATCCCTTATATTACCTTTGAGTTTTTTTTTTATATGTTTTTATGATCAAGAAATAGCTAATGTTTTCCATAGATTGAATTAGTCTCTATTTTGTCAACATAGAGGATTGGCTAGAGTGGTAATCTTCATTTTCTTTCGTTTTTCTTGGACAAAAAATCATATTCATTTTTTTTTCCAATTTTTTTTTTTTTAAATTATCAGTGAAAAGAATGTCCAGTTTGTTTGGAAAAATCGTATAGAAATCGATGGATAGGTATTGTCCTGTTTCCAAAATCCTGGAAATAAGTTGCTTAATTTTTATATCCTCAGTACTGAATTACTGCTTTGTATGGACTTAGATGGGCTTGTAAGGAAATTTTGGGGTGAAAATTCTTCGAAACATTTATGGGTTCAGATACCTCTGAAAAAACTAGCATTGTTGAAGTCGATTATCGGGTTCATTTTTCTAAGAATAGGGCACAATCAAGAATTTAGCTCATTGCAAATAAACAAATACTCACAATAATGGCCTTAGAGCTTTGTCATTGTTTATTGCTATAACAATTGTCATCCTTTTAGGATTTAGAATAACAAAAATAAGGAGATAATTTGGATTGTCATATTGAGTTTTCTTTTCTTCTTCTTCTTCTTTTTCATTACCACAGTCTTTGATTTGGAGAATGGACTTTTATGGTTTTTTGTTGAACTTTACTCTCATTGATATATTTTAGGGCTTGTCATACAATCACACAACCATCTCATAGCTAAGGCTGGTCAAGAACGATCCTCTACTGTTAATTGATTCATTCTTTGTTACTTGTAATTTATTTTTTAAGTATAAAATTAACATACAATCTAGCTTAAAATTTTAATAATTTAATTAATTAATTATTTGTCATATTCCTACCGTATCATATCCTACTTTTTCAATAATTATCGTGTCTATATCGTATCGTACCTGCATCCCGTATCAGTGTCTGTGCTTCCTAATGCATTTCATTTTCTTTACCGTTGATGAAGTTTGAATGGCTAATGAACATGAAAGCTTATTATAAAGAAAAAATATATTTAAAGGTTTGTAATGTTTGAGCATCCTCTGAACATGATTCCTATTTTATAAAAAAAATGCACATGCATAGACATTATAAGGGTTGGTATCTCTAGGGAGGATTTTCAATACTTGACCTATAATGTAGAAGATTAGAGTTGCTTCAGTAAGTTAGGGACATGTTCTAGCTATTAGAAGGTGAAACAGTTCACTTCACTTCAATGAATGGTTTGTGTAGGTTGGAAGTTAAAATTAAGGGTAGTTTGTGCAAATAGTAAAACATGGATGGGTTAATTAAGTTAATTCTTGAGTTTGAGAGAATATTAATAAGATATGACTTAAATGGACATGTGGGGAAAACTAATGGTAGATATGAGAGAGTCTATAGAGAATATGGATTTGGAGAAAGGAATGCGGTTGGAAAAGCAATCCTAGGATTTGCAATGACATATGATCTTGCAATAGCAAACACATACTTCTTAAAGATAGATGAATATTTGGCTACTTTCAAAAGTGGGTTAATAGAAGTCGGATATACTTTTTTCTTACTAGGAAGATAGAAAAGGCAATATATAAAGATTGCAAGGTTCTTCCAGGGGAAAGCTTAACCATACAACATAGGCCAATGTTGGTAGATGTTTGCATTAAAAGAAGGAAAAGAAAGAAACAAAAAATTAATTATACAAGAATTAGATTTTGGAACCTAAAAAGTAAAAAAATAGCGAAATTTAGAGATAAATTAAAAAATAAAGGGAAATGGAATTTGTAAGAAGATATAAATGTCATGTGAAACGAAATAGTTGGCTGTATTAAAAGAGTAGCAAAAGAGGTTCTTGGAGAATCTAAAGGGAAAGTGCAACAATCTAAAGAAATTTGGTGATTGTATATATATATATATATA
>JAOXJP010293551.1:0-18670 GCA_025762735.1 Platanus orientalis | reverse complement strand
GGTTTATGAACGCTTGCTTCCCTTAACAAACGCTCATCACTGCTCCTTGTCAGGCGGCGGACACATCAGCGTTGAAAATTGATTTTCACTTTTTTGGAGGTGCATATTCACTTTTCGGCACTGATGTGCCAGCGCCTGAGAAGGAGCAGTGGTTAGCGTTCGTTAAGGTGAGTATTTTTTATCCATTCACTGTTTAACGATGGAATTTGTACGTCAAATATGTTCTTTTTTTCAAACAAATGTTCTGTCCATGATTTTGTATGTCAAACCGTGTCCTCTGTCACAGGTGATATATTTTTTTCTTAATGCCTGTTAATCAGCTGCAGGCCCATGTTAAAAGACAAAATACCCATGTTTTTTTGCTGTGTTACAAAAAGCTACAGCTGATCATTATTTTATTTTTTTTGATTTGACATCTTTTTTCAATAAAGAGCAAATGTTTATTTGAACACCTTTTTTTTTTTTTACCGTTTTAACCCTATACACCCCATTTTTATGGGTACCCACTTTTTAACTTATTCAATTCGTATTGGTATCTAATATTCAACTAACTTAACAGATACGAGTATCAACCTATGTGTATCCAATGTGATTAAATATCCATTCCTTAAAAAAATCTCCAAATTATAAACAACCAAATGTGGATATACAACTATTTGGATCATATTTGATTTATTTGCATCTCTAATCATACCATTTGCTGGTCCTAAGTAATGATGTGGTATCCATTTTTAAACTTGAGATGATTCAAACCTTTTCTCATAAATAAAATAAAATATCGAAAAAAGTGTGGCCCAAAAATTAAACAAGCTTGAGGTGTTGACCTCAGATTCAATTAAGGTAACCAAGGAAAATAGAAAAAGAAATAATAAAAGAAAAGAAAAAAACAAAGAAAGAAAGAAAAAGACCCAACAACCTAATGGTCCAATGTCAAATGGTTTAAGGTATTAATTGTTCAAAAAAGTCCATATAATATTTATTTAGAGATAAATATAGGCCTAAACCCATCCCAAAATTTGAAGGAGAAGTTTTAAGTTTGAACAGCCTGAACTCAGCCTGAGATCCATTGTTTTCAAATCAATCCAATTCAAACCACAACTACTACGGGCCAAGTTCAAGCCAGGTAAAATATTTTAGGCTGACCTCAGTCCGGCTCAATGCGCTCTATTGACAGCCCTACTTGAGCATGAATTAAAACAACTCTTCAAGTGTCTCCCCAAGGGCATGGCATGTGTCAGGTTTGACTAGTTCACGTCATCTACAATTTGACTAGACAAATAACGCACCAGTCTCTCTACTCAGTATGTGACACAATATCTGACAAAGGGTAATTACTGTATATTTACTTTAATACCCTACTTTGATCCACATATATTGACCTAAACACCGTTTGTTAGGCCACATGTCATGCACTGCTCGGTAATAGTGTGATCTGTGTCCATTCAGACTGAAGATGATTCAAAATCAGGTTTGACCGTTTGACCAAAAATGTCTTAGATGCATCTGAACATTTAGATAGATACATATCTCAAATCAGTGGCCCAGACCATCCACGGTCAATCTCAATGGCGGATCATTCTGGATCAGACGATTCAATTGTACATCCTTGATCGGAATCATATTAGAAACATAATGATCTAAGACCAATCCGAAATGATCCAAGAGTGATCCAGACATTCCTAACAATCGACAATTAGGATTTGATCACATCGCTCCTAATAGGGTTGCCCGAGTTTTAACATCATAATCAATTCACACAAGACTAATCAATCATTTCTTCCTTCTTTTTTTTCATTTTTGCTTTTTGGTAAGGGATTTTATTGTTTGTTTGTCCTTCGTTCATCTGGCCAAGTCAATTTAAGAAAAGCAATAGCTTGTTTTCTATGTAAAAAATATGTATCCATGAATTTTAATTAGCTTCCAAAGGCCCTTCTTTGTTGGAATTAGAGCGTGTTCGTATCTTTGATAAAGACATCAAATTCAAAAATACATCACATGTCAATCAATGCACGATAATAGAGACCTGTCTCAAAACAGATAATCATTCTCTAAAATTGCCAACAACACAGACACACACACACAAACGAAAATACAATAACATAAGCAAAGCGGATTTCTTGTTGTGCTTTTTCTGTAGCGAGACTGAAGCACCTGGGCACCGGATTACATGTGGGTGAAAAAGTAAAAAACACTCAACAGTGTGTTTACTTTTTGTGGAAGTTCAGTTTTTCACCCACGTGTCACTTGGCGCCTGATGCTTCAGTCTCGCTTTAGTAAAAAGTGCCCCATGAAATCCACTTTGTAACATGAGATATCCCTCATTTGATACTTGATAGGCTGCCTCATGTCTAAATTAGTTGCTAATAAATGCTAAGGGTGTGTTTGACAATGTTACATTTAAACAAATTGGCCACTTATTATTTGAAAATTGAAATATGAACAGGCAGTTATTATGGTCATTTTTGTAATATTTTGACTAAACACTTAATTAATTTGCAAAATGCATTTTTTTCCATATATTTTAAATAAAGATAATATATTGCCCTTATTATTAGGGTGCCAGCATTTTGCCAACTTAAAGCTTTTATAAGATTAGACAAAAATCTCAATAAAAAATATTAGATAATATCACATTACAAAAATCTCAATAAAAAAATATTACATAATAGCACACCAGTAATGTATTCCTGACCCATTTTTCTATTCTCGTTCCAATAAAAAAAAACACATGACATGTGTCATTAGTGGATCCACATGACATTGGTAAGTAATGCCAATGTAGCATGTCTAGATAGGATCACGTGCAATGGGCTGATAGAAATAAATTAAGATAAATAAAATTTGATAGAATTTGTATGGACTGAAAATCACAATTATTCAATTTTCTGTTTTGTGAACATTTACCAATTATTAGATATTTTTAGAAGGTTATTTTCTCAATCTCAAATTAAGTAGTGTGCAACAAAATTCATATGTTGTTGAGTTTCTGTAAAATCTCATAATAGGGTTATCAATACTAGTAATTTATATCCAATCACATGTAATTAAATACGAGCACATTGTTATAAAATACATGTGACTAATAACATATCAAATTTAATTTTAATTAGTATTAAATTATTTTTATAATAAGCATAGCCGTGAAATTTGATGAAAAACATGATTGTGTAGTAAATAGAATGAAGTCTGAATCTTGATAACAACCAACAAAAAGGTTAGGAATACTTAACAGATTGGCACTGCTTGTGATAATCCATTACCCTTAAAATGGATACGTCAAGCTATACTGTGCAGGAGCTTGAATCGACACCCACCTCTAGGGGATTCACCAATATCCTTCTTTATTCTACGCAACGTTGAAAACCTATAATCAAATAGCTCATATGGATTGCTAGTGTGTACACTTAAAATAAATATAAAATAAAAACTCTTAGAGTTTGAGTGAAAAGAAGAGGAAAGAAGTCTATAACACACAACGTGTAAATACCATGAAAAATCGATAATCCTTGTACACGGGTCCTCCCTTTTTTATAGAAGAATGAGTAGTTGAGTATTCCTTAACGTTTACATTAAATGATAGAAACAAATAATTTATAATTAAAGTATGCGTTAAAACGTATGCTTTTGAATTCTTACCTAACAAAGAAATCCATTGAAGTGTTTTGGTTTGAAGAAATTCTTTCCAATTAAACTAACCGTTGAGCCATTTCGATTTTGATGAGATTCGTTTTGAATCTAAATCATATCTTTCCATATACATGGGCTGGTAGAATATGTGCAACGGTATATTTAGTCAATTATATGTGTATTGGCTTAGTTATGAGGTAGTCAATTGCATAAATATAAAATTAAGTATTTTTATTTGTTATAACAAACGTCCTTAGGTGTTTAAACGACAATTAAACACTTAATTTTTCGCAATATATATAAATATGAACCTGTGCGAGCACGGGTGAATAAATAGTAAAATGAAATGTCAAATGGTATTTTGAAAAAAAAATAATATTTACAGAGTGGTTGTTTACTATTTAGAAATTAAAAAAGAAATTTATTAATTATGATGATGTGAAAAAATGATGTTAAATTAAAATAAATTTTAGTAAAAAAAGAAAAATGTAAACTTAAAATATTGATACACCATTGTATATTATAAAAAATATAATTACACTGGTATATAAAAATAATTAAAATTACAAGTAGCATATAATTATGAAAACAATTAGTATATACTGAGTTTGTAATTTAAGACCTTACAAAAAAAAATGAGAACATAGTTTTCAAAAAAAAAAATTATTATTAGAAAACTTAGAATTGAGATAAGGATGAAAGATGTAGGAGACATTTAGAAGAGAGAGATTGTAGAGATTAGAGTGAAAATTCTAACCGCACCACGTGCTAATCTGTGACATGTTTATAGATAGTTACAGACAATTTTTAATAACATAGCATTTGTTTTGATAAATTTAATAGCCCTTGTATCTTCCACTCAAAATGTGATTCATAGTCTCACTTGACGTATACAATTTGTTACAAAATGTTAATGTAGTGAATGCAATTCAAATCCATATGCCGAACATGGTGCAGTTTATCGCAAGATCTCCACTTAATTCACTTGCATATTTCTCGTGATATGGAGAATATAACCCATGTCTCATCATTTATTGTGACTCTCCCATCTTTTGTGTTCTTGTTCTCTTTTTTACTTTACATAACTAAATTTAAAACCATAAAAAAAGAAGATAATAGATTCCTCACCTTCCCAAGAAATGGCGTAAAAACTAATGATGAGAATTCATTATTTTTTGGAGATTAATGAAAGAAGGTTCTCAGTCATGTGAATATCCACCAAAGTATACTACATAAGTCTATAAGAAAAAAAATCTAAGGAGAAAAAATGAAAAAGTTTAGATAGAATTCATACTATAAATCACTACACTGCTTTAAAAGAAGATATTACGCTATAGAAAAGAACTGATTATAGAACAATCACAATCTAATTCTCACATTTTTTATGGAAATGGTGGACCACTGCAATAGGTAGAAACCAAAAATTGATAGAAACAAAAAGGTAAACCTCAAAATATGTTTTCCTTTTTCTTTTCTACCTTATATATGTTTCATTCTCGTCAGTTTGATTCTATATTTAAGTTAGAGAACATGGACCGTTACTTTACAAAAATTAGAATGGAACCATGACACTCGCTAACTGCAATTATTATATCAACAATCTCACAGTCGATAGTATTCCGATTTGGTTCCTCACCATTTCAAATTTTGTTTCCCATTAATAAGTAATTATTGATTGGTAAATTGGAATTGGAGAAAATCAAACAACCAAACTAATTGTTATAGAGGATTTAAGAGGGTCTACATTAACTTAGGCAATAATGTCAAAACCTACTCTAATTAGGTAACACATTATTTCTACAAATTTGTAAACGACCCCCTAAATTAACTTTTTTAATATAAGAACTTATAACAAAGATTAAAGGAAACATAGAGATAGTAACTCCTATAATTTATAACTTTGATTGGGATTAGATTCTAAAAAATTAATAAGATCGAATTAAAAAAAAAAAAACCTAGGCAAGTTTTGAGAAAGAAAATTATAAATATTAGATAGAATTTAAAGAGAGAAGCTTGGTATGAAAAAAAAAATTGATAGACATAAATTTTAAAACATATAATGTTTGAGATTAAATTAGTAGGTGATGTGAGAGTTATAAAAAGAATGAGAAATTTTAGGGGACAAAAGAAGAGAGTTAAAATGATGGTAGAATATGAATAGGAGAAAAGTAACATATGTGTGTGAATTTGCATGGGTGTTTTTGAGGTGATATTTTTTTATAACAAAATATAAAAAAATAAAAATTATAATATGGGAATAAAAATATATATGTTATTTATTAGAGAAATATAGAAAGAAACTAATATTCCTAATAAGTAAATCTTTTAAATGATAAGCAACATCAAAGTTGTATTTAATGGTATATAACTACAAAATTTAAAAGAAATAAATAAAGAAAAACGGTAAGAATAGTTTATGAAATGTTTTAATTAGGAATTAAATGGGAAAGAGAATAAACATGTGTAGGAGAAACAATACATAAAATTTTATAAAATACAATATGTTATTTACTAGAGAGATATATAAAGAAGTTAATATTCCTAATAAGTAAATCTTTTAAATGATAAACAATATCAAAATTATATTTAATGATATGTAACAAAAAAATTTAAGAGAAATAAATAAAAAAACGGCAAAAATATTTAAAGAAATTGTTTAATTAAGAATTAAATGGGAAAAAGAATACACCTATGTAGAGAAGCAATGAGACTGTCTACATCAGAATCCTTTGCTTTAGTATATAATATAGATTTCTAAATAAGAATGATACTCTTGCCACGTCATTCTTTTTATGTTATTTTTATTTGTATTTAGGAAGATTTAGCCCATCATAAACTGGTATAGCTTATTTTTTCTTCTTTGCAATTTGCTTTTCTATTGCTATATAATTATAAGTTTACGGAGTATTTTAAATCAAGAAAGTGTTGGGAGTTAACATAGAAAACCTTCCAACCCAGCTAAATAAAAAAAAGCAATAGTAATCAAAATAATACAATCAAAACCATAAACACATCACAAGAACACAAGGATTTACGTGAAAAACCTGAAATTGGGAAAAAACCATGGAACCGTAGAAATAGTTTCACTATTTGGAGAAGATTACAAGAGTTCTCTCTCAATCTCTCACAAATCACTCTTCTCTCATAATATTTTCACTATCTCTTAAACCCTAAACAACAATAGAAATCTAATATAGATCATACAAGTTGATCCCACTACGAAACTCAAGCTTCCTTGTTCACTACAGAAGTTTTTATTTTCATCATGTCGCGATAGCTCAATCCTAGATCGACTTGGGATCGAACTAGCAATTCTCTGGTCTTCGTTTTTTGCAATCTATGTAACACAATTATGTTTGGATCGATCTAACACTGCTAGAACTCGCTCCTAAGGTTCCACTTGCATCCGGTTAGGATCAGGATTCACTCAAACAATCTCTCACTTAGAAATTGATGCTCTTTATTCGTTGTTTAGCTTCTGTACCTGTGATAAGACCTCTTTCTCTCTATGAATCTCTTGCGGCTCTACATCTTCATCTATACTCATGAAGACCAATTAAAGCTTTGCAAAGCTCCAATTTCTAAACTGTCACTACCTTGGTAAACATATCTATCGAATTATCATCCATATGGATTTTTTTAACCTTAGCACTTATTCCTCTAGGAGAGATCTTATGAAGTGATACCTCCTATCAATGTGTTTAGTTCTAACATGAAATGCTGAGTTTCTTGTAAGATGAATGGTGTTCTAGTTGTCACTAAATAGCCTATTATTCTCCTGCTTCTTTCCCAACTCCTCCATCGAGCTTTTCAACCAAATAATTTTCTTGTTAAATTTTGTCGTTGTACTGTATTTTGCTTTTGTAGAAGAAAGCACGACTATCTTTTGTAGTTGAAACACCCAATTAATTGTTGTATCCCCCAAAGTAAACATATACATTGTTGTACTCCTCTTGTCTTTGTCACCTAACAAGTCTGAGTCTGCATAACCTTGTAGCTATATGTAGAAACCAAAAAGTGTGCGTGAATGTGAAAATGATATTTCACTCGTCACACTTATGTTGGCAAATATAGATTTTGATTCTCATTCACCCAAGATCAAAGGGCTTCGTGTACTCGTCCTCGCCTAAGAAGTCTGCGTGAATGTACTATTCACACTCAAGCACTACGAGAACCAAACTGAAATCTGGTTCTATCTCTTCCCAAGGTGGTTGTTTTGGATAGCCACGACTCTTGTGAGTCCCCTAACTGCCTAGAAGACAGAGAAAGGTAGATTCTCGCATAGAAGAATCACCTAAATCTTTGAGATAAGATTTGAAGAATCTCATTCCAACATAAATGTGATAGAGTTCTTCCTCAACGAGGACTCCTCACTAAGCTCATTTTTTAGGCCTATAAATATCAATATGGCTACAGAGATAAAAACACGCACAGGTACAAGGAAGAACTAGAGAGTTGAAGAAGTAAAAAGTTTATTATTAGGTAAGCTGCATTCATCTCTTAAAGTTCTACAAGCTACCTCTTCCAAAAGAGGAGGGAGTACGTCCATTATACCTCTACAATCTCCCCAAGGAAGACATCATAGGGAGCTTGAGGATGAATCAAGTTATGGGTAGGTAAACTTGTTGGTGAATGAACAAAGTGTAGTCTACACATATACATATTTGAAAGAACATATTTTATTCTCCCTTCTTCTCTTTTATATGATTGCAACTCTATTTTATGATACCTACTGAGTGACTTAAAGATAATCAGAGGTTGGTTGTGTTAAACGGTTGTAATTAACAAGTCTATCAGACTTAAAGTTTTAGTCCCTATTCATAAAAATAACAAAACTAGCCTCTAAAATGGCTAGGTAATTTGTTTAACGAATTTCACCCATACATGGCTCAAAATTTGGTGTTACAAATTTCTGGCACGCCCGGTGGAACTCAATTTTCCTCTTATCTCTCTTTAAGTTCCTTGTATTAATGGTTGTCCCATGCTTTGATAGGTACCTTGATGGAGTTGCAACTGTGGAAACCTCTGTCGGTTTGCCACAAGACACAAAGAAAACATGGGTTAAGGCTTTGGTTTCCCCATCACCATCCATCCATATGATTAAGGCTTTGGTCTCCCAAAACCCACTTATGGTTGAGGCTTCAGTCTTCCTTATCACCAGGGGTTGAGGCATTAGTCTCCCCCACACAATGGCAGCATTGCCTATCTCAGCCAAAAAGGACAAGTTCAATGACAAATCAAGGGGTTACTCCCCTCAAATCACTTTGAAAAAATTAAGGAAACAATAGACACCTAAATCTGAGCTAAATCATCACTTAAAAGCCATTAAAGTCTCTAGAAAAAGATATAATATTGTCTTGGACAAGGGCCTAGAAATTCACTTGCCACAGCTAAAGTGTGTGAATGAACATACACATTCACATTCGCCAAAGTCTAGGGCCGCGAATGACATGGACAATCTTCATTCACGGGTAAATGCCCACAAACGTAAGCGTCATGTAGCAAAGAAAAAGAGAAAGGCCAGATGCATAAGTCTAAAACTGACTACATTCGCCAAGGGAAAACCTTAACCAATGACTCTACACTACTCGTGCACAACTTAGTGCAAACAAATGTGGCAAATGAGGATGAAATTTCACATTTGTGCAATAATGTATGTTCCCGGAAGTGAAGACATTCACGCAACATGATCTCAGTGAATGAACAAGTAAATCCTCATTAGCGCACATCTATGGGCATGAGACAAGACTTCCATTCGCCACCTGGGAACCAGGGTTTGACCACAATCCATATTACTTTCATAGGAGTTCCCATAATGCTCAGGGACTAGATAAAATAACAGGTTATCAATCAAGTTGGAGTGTTCAGACCATCTGGCCATGAAGAAAAATTGCACAATAAGGAGAAGAGACCTAAGATAAAAGGCCCTTAGAACTCATGCTTTATAGAGGGGTTTACCACAAGGCAACATGACCACTCACACCCCTCCTATGAGGCGCAACTAGTAAAACAATAAAGCAAGGGTAGAGTTCAGAAACTCAATGCTCTTAACCAGATTGGATATCCCTAAGGGGTACCAGGAAAGTAAACCACCAAAAAGGAGGACTTTGCCTTTTGAACGCAAGCAAAAGGGAAATCTTACCCCAAAGCAAAAAAGCTAGGACACATAAGTTCTTTCACATACAATTAGAAATAGGGGATATGCAAATCAACGTAATCCCACCATGGGTACATCTGCAATAGGGCAACGCTTCCTTGCCTTCTTACATGGAAGACAGCTCAAGTCTTACCCCTTATATTGGTAAAGGCAAAACATGCAAGCCTACTCACACCTTTAAAGCAACGGTAATGTTCGTTGGAGCAAAGAAAGATGTCCTCGCTAGTACCCCCAGTCCTTCTGGGTCATGACCACAAGCTTTCAACTCTGCAGGCATGATGACCAGAAGTTAACTAGCAGCAAGTGCCAAGACACCATGGACACCCTCAAGAGGGTTACCAACTGCTGGAAGAACCTTAGTAGTCTCGTCCATTATGTTTTACCATGGGGATAGTCCTTATATGACTGTCGCAACAGTTAATGTTACCTCTACCTCACAAGGACCTGAGGCGACAATACCAGGATCAAGGGGAAGTCAGGATTTGCCTATCGACCCTACAATAAATGTAAAAAATGTAGATGTCAGAGAGTAGCACTCTAATTCTTAAAGGGAACACACCACGACGGCCGAATGGCGAGCCTAGGTAGAGAGTCGAGATTGTCATATGGTAGCTTAGGACACCGCCATAACAGAAGTAAAAGCCTTAATCGAGCAATTCACACTTAAAAGGTAGGGTATAATCCCATTAAATCACAATCTCACCACAGTGGAATCAGCAAGGCCAACTATCCCTAACCAAATGTAAGGGGGTATGCTCGTTACACCCAAGTATGCCTTTGCCACTCTGCTTGGACCCGCCCTAGCTATAAGTGTTGCACCCAATATATCCATTCCACAAAGGCCACCTATATAGGGGCTCTCACAAGGTCCACATCCACAAGGACCTCACCAAGCCCCTTATCATCAACAAGAGCCACCTTTGCATAGACCGACACCTCCCTGGACATATGGTTATAATGGTTACAATGCATATGCATAGTCCCCCTTTATGCCACAGGGACCATACGTGCATCCAACTACGCCTATGATGGACCCTAACTACATGCGAGTAATGATGACTGAAATGCTCAATGAATACAAGGAGCATGAAGTTGTAAGCACATACATAACCGGGAAGCTGTACCCCCCGCATGTCGATGCAGCACCCTTCCCATTGAAGTTTGTTCAACCCCACTTCAACACATTTAATGGAACAACATGCTCGAAACAACACATTGCTCATTTTGAATCGCCGTGTGGCGCTATTGTCCAATAAGGTGACGTATTGCTAAAATTGTTTGTCTAATCTCTGGATGGCACTGCTTTTCACCTAGTATTCAAATTTGAAGCCCAACTCTATTATAGATTGAGATTCAATGAAATAAGCATTTGCACAACAGTTCCACGGCACATATAGGCCTGTGAAGCTATATGAATTGACCAGTGAAAAATAGCGGGATAATGAGTCAGTTTTAGACTTCATCAACAGATGGAAAATTTTGTTATATGCTTGTGAGAATGCACCTCCAATTAAAACACTCCTTGAGACGTGTATGCAGAATATAGCCTTTAATCTTTCCCTTCATCTTACAACCTAGAAGTATTTTGGGTTTGATGATTTAATATCTAAAGCGTCTGCCTTAAAAAGGAGGCTGCTAGACCAAAAACATAAAAAGAGAGGAAAAGCAGTGGTTAACAAGATAAAATCAGCCATGGTTAGCTCTAAAAAGTCACCCACTAAATTGAAAGTCAGACATACTACAGAGACAACTAAGCCGATAGAGCAAGCAGCCCCTCCCCGAAGGCCAAGCATGAAAGAACATCAAGAGAAGGCTTATACATTCCATCCTAATGATTTGGAGAGTCTCTTCAAGCAGATGGTTGAATCTCAGGATATCATACTCCTTGAGTCAAAAAGACCAGTAGAAGCTAATAAAGTCAATGACCCAAATTATTGCAAATATCATCGCATTCTGGGTCATACATTACAAAACGGCTTTGTAATCAAAGACAAGCTTCAAGAATTGATTGACAAGAACACCATGGAATTATATGCCGACATGAGGGCTACAACCACTAATGTTGTCTTCATTAATGAAGATATGGTCGATTTTGCCAGCATCCAAGACAATGGGGATGATGAGTGCAATTGGGTCACAATCGAAAGTAAGGTAACATGAAAAAGAAGATTCCATTTTGTAAATCAAGAAAATGAAAGGATTCCTAAAATTGAGGCTTCCCAACCCCTCCTTTATGAGGACGACCTATTAGAGCAAGCTCTATGAGTGCCAGTCACATCAGAAGAGGTGATGTCTGAAGATTCACCCCAATCCCTGGTTGTCTCTTACAACATGATGTCGATTGTACGTGACGGTAACCCTCGCTCACGCAGAGAACCACATTGAGCACCAATGCCACAGGGATCAACAATAGTGATCGATTGGTTGTAGAATACCATAAAATACCAAGATCACTATAAAAGGGTAACTATTCTAATGGCGGTCTATAGATATAATGTCGGGGGTATCTCCATTGCATTAACAGGTACCATACAAGACCCCACATTACAGTCTGCTAGAATTACCTGTCTACCAATGACACCTTGGAAGTGCATATACTTTCAGAATCTATTAGCCAAGTTCAGGCGACGAGCTTTCCCTTGTCATCGAGCTGTATATTTTGAGGCATTTTCGCCCATCTTCGAGGTCCTGTTGTTCGTCACCTTCTCAAATGAAAACTATCAATGTCATGGTGTCATTTGTTTAAGTTCATGATATCATGTAAAAAGGTAATCCACAATGATAACTTGCTATTATGATTGTTCCCACTCTCCTTGGACGGTCCACCATTGGATTGGTACATGGACCTAGCACCATAAAGTATACCTTCTTGGAGCCATTTGATTGAAATGTTCATCCATGAATTCATGAGGCCAGACATGGAACCCTACGATCCTTGGAATACGGATCCCCTGAGACAACCTCCTCAGCAACAAACATATGAAGAATGGGAGGGCACCCTTGATCAGATTATTGCACAATTAATGGATTCTCGACAGTTCAGCGAAATAAGATAACCTATCAGACAAGAGGTATATCTCACTCAATTCCCAATAGGTTATCAACTCCCTCCGCTCACACTATACACAGGGAGTGGAGATCCCCATCTCCATACTAGTCATTTCTTGCAAGAAGTTGGTCTGTCGGCCACCGCTCATAACCTATTGGTGTAGCTTTTCCTGGTCTCTCTAGATTCACATGCTTTTGACTGGTACCTAACTCTACCCTCATGCTATATTTCATCATGGCTAATGTTCATCGATCATTTTTATCATCGACAAAGGACAAATAGACATGATCTCCAATATATACAAAGTGTGGTACGCTTCCTGCCTTAGGATTAATGGGATGTCGACATGGATGTCAATGATTCCTCGACTTCAACTGATAGAGAGGATGACGCTCCAAATCTATGGCAGGCCTGGAGCCGTGATCTGGCCTTGCAAGACACCCCACCCACAGTCTCTAACTCCAATAACTCTAGAGATGATGTTGATTCTAGCTTCACCACTACGTCTCTAGACCTTCCCGTAGATGAAGTGTCCACTAGCCCATAGATCGGAGCATACAATGTCACCAAACTTAAAATCACTACTCTAGTAGAGGGACGCCACCCACATTCCCGATATGTCAACCAAGTCAAATTGTGATCCTAAAAGCAGATTCTGCCATGAGGCCCCACAACCAATCAACAAGCTAATGCAATGAAAAAGACGGCTATGAAAGCTGAACATAGTAAGGCCATCAAAAAGATGGATAACCCTGTTCCATATAATGTGATGGTGCATCTCAAGAAAATCTCATCATTACTAACTGTTTATGATGCTCTCCATATGTCACTAGAGCTCACGATGTCCATGATCTATGCATTGACCCATCCTGACGAGTTTGCCACAAATGATGAGATTGCTAGGGCTTCTTGGCAAACTGCAACACGAGAAGGATTGTGTATGCCCATAATCATTTTTGAAGATACTAATAGGTATTCCAATGATCATGACCATAATCGACCATTATTCATCACAGTATCTATTGATAATCAGCGTATGTCTAGAGTAATGATAGATGACAGCTCAATAATCAACATAATTTCGGTCAAAACACTATACTACTTGGGGGTACATTTGTCTCAACTCAGACCTAGTACACTCATCACTAGGGTTTCAATCAGAATGAGCAACATCCTCCTGGGTCCATTAGTCTAATGACAAAGTTTGGTCACATAGACGATTGGACGTCTTTTTATGTGATCGATACAGAAACTGTTTACAACACCCTCATAGGCCGGCCATGGATGCATAAATTCTAAGCAGTTCCCTCGACATATCATTAGTGCATTAAATACCCCTGGCAAGATACTCAAGGCACCATAATAGCTGATAATAATCCCTTCCAAATGGCGGATGCCTATTTTGCTGATGCCACAAATTACCAAAAGGCCAAGCCCTAGGAAGCTATACACAATGCATCAGGAAAGAACAATGAAAGTAGCCTCAAACCCCGAAAGTTTAGGGTAAATCATAATGCCAAAGTTGCTAAGGATAAAACCCCACTGCTACCAGATTCAGTGGCATAAAGTTTTATCCTTCCATTAGCACATCTGTCAGGAGCATGGGTCAATCCTTATAGGATGCCTTCCATTTTTCTGCCTGAAGGCCCTATCCGGTCTACTGACCACTTAGGTCCTACATCAGAGAGAAAACTCAAAGACCCAGGCAATCTATTGCCACATATGAAGTTGGCTCCTCAGCTACTCTAGAATCCAGTTTCTACTAACAAGGGAAATAGAAGAATTCCTACAAGGGCAAGGAAGTCTTAACGCAACAATTCAAGCATTTAGTCCTCTACTCCAAGAATAAAGATGACATAAGAGGGTTGGGCAGGAAGCCCATAAAGTAAAAAAGTGTCTTCACATGCAATAACAACATATGGAATTAACATGTTTGAAGACACTCCCTTCGAGTGCTTGTTTGCAGAAACACAATCGCCTCCTTCTAAGGATTTTATCATGGAATCGGTGATGCCCGCCCCTCCGGAACTTGAAGATGGAGGTCAAGCAATAGTGGATGATCTTATCGAAGTAAATCTAGGAACAGAGGACAACTTCCATCCCACTTTCATTAATGCACGTCTCTCCTCATAAGAGCAGACACAATACTTGGAATTCTTGAGGCAAAATCGAGCTGTATTCTCCTGGAATTACTCTGAAATGTTGGGATTAGACCCCAATGTGGCCGACCATCTACTCGCCATCAACCCAGCCCAGCGGCCTATTAAGCAACATCCCGACAAAGCCAAACATGACATTGCTGACAAAATGAGGGAGAAGTGGAAAAGCCTATTAAAGCTAGGTTCATTCGTGAGGTCCGATACCCAAAATGGCATGCTAATATTGTGTCTATATAGAAAAAGAATGGTTAGATAAGGGTATGCATTGATTACAGGGATCTTAATAGTGCTTGCTCGAAGGACAACTTCCCTTTACCACTCACAGAGTTGTTGGTAAATGCCACCACGGGGTATGAAGCTCTTTCTTTCATGGATGGTTATTCAGGATATAATCATATCCAAATGGCTCTAGAGGATGAAGAGGCCACTACATTTCATACGCTGATTGGAATATTTTGTTACAGGGTCATGCCCTTCGGTTTGAAGAATGACAGCACTACTTACCAAAGGGCAATGACCTATATATTTGAGGACCTGTTACATGATGTGGTTAAGTGCTATATTGATGATTTGGTTGTGAAAACAAAACTCATGCAACATCACATCACCGATCTAGACTAGGTATTTTAACGGCTTCGATGTTATAATTTGAAAATGAACCCCCTCAAATGTGCATTTGGTGTATCATCAGGGCGGTTCCTCGGATTCATTGTCCGACATGGGGGAATCGAAATAGATCCTAAGAAAATCATAGCCATAGTTGAGATGCCAACACCATAAAATATCTCTAAACTTAAGAGATTATAGAAAAGACTTGCATATATCCGAAGGTTCATTTCAAATCTTTTCGGATGCTGCCATCCATTTTCATATCTAATGAAGAAGGGAGTTCCTTTCGTATGGGACCAAGCCTGTCAAAATGCTTTTAACAGTATTAAACAATATCTGTTGAATCCGTCAGTGCTCATGAACCCGGCTCCAGGTAAGCCATTGCTTCTATATGTGACTGCTATGGAATCATTTCTTGGGGCATTGTTGGCCCAACACAATGAGGAAGGCAAGGAACATGCTCTATATTATCTCTGCAGAACAATGGTTGGGGTTGAGCTAAATTACTCTCCCATTGAAAAGATCTATTTAGCTTTGGTTTTTGCACTACAAAAGTTGTGACACTATCTCCTTATCGTGATTGTACACCTTATCTCAAGGGCCGACCCATTAAAATACACCATGAATAGCCCTTCAGTACAAGGGCGCATCACCAAGTGGACCATCCTCCTCTCAGAGTTTGATATTCACTATGTTCCATAGCGTGCAACTAAAGGGAAAGCACTAGCAGATTTCTTAGCAGCGCATCCAGTACTTGACAATTCACCCCTTAAAATGGAATTGCTAGACGAGAATGTCATGTAAGTTCAGATAAAGAAAGACTGGGAAATGTTCTTTAACAGAGCATTTTGGGGTCCTTCTACTACCCCAGGAGACAATACAGACAAGTCTTCAGGGGTCAACATCGTCTTTGTCACCCCAAACAATGGCATCATCATGCATTCCCTTATACTGATGGAGGGGCAGTCAAATAATGAAACAAAGTATGAAGCACTCATTGTAGGACTTGAATTGGCCTTGAAAATCCCTACAGACGACCTCACAATCTATAGAGATTCAGAGCTCGTCATTCGACAGATGAATGGTCTTTACCATATCAAAAAGCCAAGTCTAACACCTTATTTTCAAAGGGCTAAAGATTTGGCTAAGTTGTTTAGGCACCTGCAGATACAACATGTTAGAAGAGACCATAACGGGCAAATCGATGCACTCACTAGCTTAGCAACATCCCTTACACATCCATAAGACGATTATTTGGTCATCCACATAGGGGAAATGAGGGTTGTCTCCCCATTTTCTACAAAGGAAGATGCCCTACTCATCTGCAACACAAACTTGCAAGAAGGTGATCTACAAGGCATGGGTGGTAAACCAACCTTGGTGTGAACCCCTAATTCAACATCTCATGGATAGAAAGGAGCCATCCGACTTGGTCAAACGTGCTGAAATAAGGCACCGCGCTCCACGGTTTACACTACAAGGCAACCAACTGTATAGGCGATCACTTGATGGTATATTGTTGCATTGTTTGTCAACTGATGAGGCTAGCACTGTGATGATGAAGTACATGCTAGCATCTGTGACAGACATCAAAGTGGCCCTAAGCTACAATACCAAATTAAACGACTTGGTTACTACTGGCCAACAATAGTGATCGATTGTATTGAATATGCCAAGAGATGTTATGTTTGACAACTACATAGTGATTACGACCACATGCCTGCCGAACCGCTACACACCACCTCCTATTCATGGCCACACCACCTCCTATTCATGGCCGTTCTCAAAGTGGGGAATGGATATAGTAGGACCCATTACTCTGACCTCTGCAAAAGGGCATCGCTATATTCTTGTTGCAATAGATTATTTTTCCAAATAGGCCAAGGTTGTTGCCTTGAGAGAAATTAAAGCTTCTAATATCGTCTGGTTCGTCAAAGTCCACCTCATATATAGGTTTGGAGTCCCTGATCATATAATTATAGATAATGGGCAGCCATTTGTGAGTTCACCCCTGTACTGACTCATGGTAAAATACAACATCAACTTGGAGCACTCTTCACGATACTACCCTCAAGCTAACAGTCTAGTAGAAGCTTTCAATAAAACTCTCTACAAGATCATCAAGAAGATGGTGGCTAGGCACCAAAAGGACTGGCATGAGCGACTACTGGAGGCACTCTAGGCATATCGTACTACCTTTCGTACACCTATACAAGCGACCCCATACTCCCTAGTGTTCGACACAGAGGCAGTCCTACCAATCGAAATCCAAGTTCTATTGCTAAGGGTTGCAATACATGATGGTTTGATAGATACTGAAGATGCCAAGATTTACCTTTCCGAACTCGAAATACTCGATGAATCCAGGCTCGTCACACAACAACATTTGGAATTATACCAAGCCCACATGACACAGGCTAATAACAAGAAAGTTAAGCTCCACTCTTTCACCAAGGGTGAGCTCGTGCTTCTCGCATGGTTGCCACTTGATCCCAAAAGGAGAAAGGAGGGTAAATTTGCCTCTAAATGGGATGGTCCATACACCGTTGAAAAGGTGCTATGTTCTGAATAATGCACTCCAAAGAGCACACTACTCAGAGCAGAATAACCTCAAGTGCAGGGTATAACAAAGTAGTAAAAACCCGATAAGACCGGGGTCGATCCACAGGGACTGAAGAACGAACAATCACAAGAAAAAAATGAAATGAAAAATTAGCAAGAATAAAGAAAAGAGAGTTTGATTATGACTTCAAGGTAAAAAAATTAAATAAATTAATTCTAAAGAAATGATAAAAATGAACTATAGAGTTATGGATTAAATCAGGAGATGAACACTAGGGGTTCGGGGCTACGGATGGAAATTCATAAATAAAGTTTGGTTCAGTTATTTCAACTGGGGGAGAATGATGTGTTCTTCCCAACTAGAGTATTTGGCAATAAAAACAGGGAATATCTTAACCCTCAAATAATGTAGTTGTTGATTAGTCATTAAAGGGTTTACGAACACAACACAGAGATTCTCCCTAGCATCTAGCATAACCAGGGTCAACGTTGAATCTTAGAGAATCT
>JAOXJP010293540.1:0-18670 GCA_025762735.1 Platanus orientalis | reverse complement strand
TTTTCCAAACAAAGGAGACGACGTGTTCTTCTCCTTGCTATTCCGCTGCGTCACATGAGGATTCACACCTTGAATGAATTGAGTTCCTTCGCATGCCCAGGTGCGAAAGTTGTTCTAAAAGCACCTGGCTGGACACATCAGTCCTGAAAAGTGAAAAGCATACCCCAAAATGTGCAAATCACTTTTTTGGGACTGATGTGTTATGGAAAACAATTAATGATGATTTTTTTTTTGGGTTCTGGCCATGTAGGCCTACATCATCAGTTGTTAACCGGTCTGAAATCCACTGCGCCACACCCCCTGATTGGACACTCAGGAGGGGGAATCAAAAACCTCCAAGAAATGAATTGACTCCCCCAGTGTCCCATCAGGGGGTGGCGTAGACGATTTCAGCCCTTGTTAACCCAAACAGGTGGTTTTTCCACAGCGCTGCTCACCCCATACCCCCATAATTAACTACATGAGCAGGCAAAAACTACTGTTCACTGCTCTCCCTCCACCCTCCCTCAATTGATCCCTCGTTATGCCTCAACCACGCATTGGCAATCAACAATCCTTTCATGAGCATAAATTTAGGATTAGGTTACATTTCCTTTAGAATGAGGTCGAGCTTGCCATAATATTTTCTTTTTATATCGTTCTAAAGGAACTGAGGGAACAATTGAAGATGAGGTGGGGATGCATTTAGCTCCTTAAGCAGATATCCTAAGGAAAAGGGAAACCAAAATGAGGTGAAGCTAATCGAACCCATTATCATTCAATAGTAGAACATGGGCCAAGGATATTAGTTTTTGGGGTGAGTTGAAATCGTCTACTACAGCTTGAAATGTGGTAAAGTCTGGTATCATCCACAATGCGACACCTACCCCCAAAAATTGGAAACCACCCACCAAGAAGTAAAAATGACCAATCAAATTTATTTATTTTTTGCACTTTTTGGGGGTACATGTCACACTGTAGATGATACAAGACTTTACCACATTTCAAGCTGTAGTAGACTATTTCAACTCTTTTGGGTTGCAGTACACAGGCCGGGTATTAACTAAAGTAGGAATAATCTTATGTTCTCAATCTAATAGGCTTGATACATGTGCTGCACATGTAGAGAGCTAGTACTCAAATTTGAGTGCCCCAGTGGAATCTCATAAGTCAAAATCAACCCAATTAGATGACCATTCATCTGTAAGCCGTCAGGTTTTTGTTTTGATTTTTGAGGAATATGTAAGCATCAGGTCAACAGATATCTTCATTAAGTCATCTTCCGTGGGGTTGTGCTTGTTCAGAAGAAGGCGGTGGACTGGATGGTTATAATAAATTCAGGTTAATTTATCCTTGGTCTCCTAATTAAGACCTAACTAATGATGGATCACGCCATCTTCTCCTCAATATGTGAATCACTTATAATATTGCCAAAAGAGATTCATCTCACCCTTTATTCATCTCTAAAGAAAAATCAAAGATTACAAAAAGTAGGTGTGGGTGGCGAGCTAGTCAAACAGCATTGTATATGTGGGCCTTTATTAGATAAACAATCTAGATTGGCCATGTCATTGCTCCACCAGGCTATAACTGTTGGATCCTTTAGTGATTTTGGATGTCACATCACCTGCAAAAGCTGAGTTTAATAAACTCAATAATATAATAGAGTAGATTTTGGGGTCTTTAGGCTGTAGTAGTGTCATCGGTTTTCTTGTCCTCAAGCTGCATACATACCCTCTTTCTAGAGGAATCAAACCAGATGTAATTCTGTCAGATTGATCCAAGACATGGAAGTGTCGTTATCATGTTTTTTAAGGATAGTCGAGGCCTCCCACTTAATGTGCAAGGGATCGTGAGCCAAGCAAACTCCGAGATACAACTAAGCTCGGATTATGTCATGTCTCTCAACGAAGTGCACTCCCTAGAGAGACCACGATACTTCCCATACAACTTATTTCCCTTAGTGGTCGAGTGCACCCAAAATATACAACAAAAACATGTTCAAAATTTAATAAAATTTCAGTAGAGTTTCTCTTTAGGAAGGTGAACATCATACATCAAAACCGAATCACAAAGACAAAGTTAACACCTCCACCACAGTATCTATTCTCTAAAGAACCACTGATTCTGTGGAGGATTTGGGGTCCATGGACCCAAGCCTATCCCTTCAAGAGGGTGACTAGTCCAAGTGCAAAAACGGACTCTAGATCCAAAGACAAAAATAGTAAAGAAAGAGAAAATCTGGTCGCCATTCATGACAGACCCCTACGACCACATGGACCTTCTTCTTTTTTCTTCTCCTCTTCTCTCTTCCTTTCTTCCTTTCTCTTCTTTGGCTCCTCTCTTGTTCACCCTTCTTTGCCTTCTCCATCAAGTGGGTTTTTCAACCCATTTAGGCCTTATATATTGATTCCAACCACCTTCACTCACTCTCATACATGTCCATTTTTTGGTGGACATCAATCACTCAAGTCCATCACGAAGGGCCTAGCTTGCTCCACAAGTTTCATTCTAAGTCAACTAGGCCTCTCACGAAAAAGTCCAGTCTTTCGTGAGCTAGCTCTTTGCTGGCCAAGTTCCTTCCCGGGCTATGTCCCTAGCAGGCCAAACCTTGACGAGTCTCCTTTGCGATGACACTCTCTTTGCAGTGTACCTTCTTCGTGATGCACCATCCTTCGCGGTGCACCCATCTTTGCAAGGTGGTTCACTCACGGCCTTGGTTTCCTTCGCGAACAACTCAAAGTCTTATCTGGACCGTTGAAAAGAAATTTTGCGATCCAATGTGATGATGTGCACGTGCAAAGTGCAAAGTGCACCTCAAGTTCCCAAGCTCTTGCCCGTACCGGTGCCCATGCCAGTGCGTGTGTTTGTGCAGCATCTTGCTACACCGTAGCAACCAACAAAAGAAAGAGTGCTCTCAAAATACACAAGGTATGGGAGGGTGATTACTTATAAAGTGCATTTGGTTTTCCTTTTTATCTGATGTGGGACTAAACATTTTGAAACAAAAAAATTTGAAAACAAAACTCTGAAACGGATGATGATGGAAAGCATTTAATGGTCATTAAGACCTTCCATTTTCAACAATAACATGTTTTCATATAGAGAAGAAGGCTGAATGAGTCACATAACCTTGTAGATTTAGTGCACCCTCTTAAAAAATGCCTAAGGTCTACCCATATGCAGGGATGGAAACATGGTGTCAAAAAGTGAAAATAATCCCTCAAAAAATGTAAATTACTTTTTTGATGCCATGTGTATGCCCCTACATATGGGTGGAGCTTAAGCATTCATTAAGGGGGCACACCAAATCCTTGCCATCTAAGTAGAAAACCTTTTTCCTTATATAAGCACATATCTAATGGGTCTAATTGGTTGTGAGACAAAAAGATCTGATGGCCTTTTTGCAACAAAAATATCCTTTATGGGGATTAACCCTGTTTACACCGCATTTACTTGCACAAGGGAAGCTAGACTGAGAATAAGAGGTGGAGGAGGAGATTAACTACTATGCCATATCTAACCAAATTTTGGATAGAAAATCCTAAGCTTTCTAAATGAATTTTCAGTTTTCTCTTTTATAAGTTTTCCTCCTTGAAACGATGGCCAGTGCTCAAGTAGTTTTTCCTTTAGTAAATGGTGAGGTAGTTGTAGTTTTCTAAAATTTCATTTTTCTCCAAGCAGAGCATGTAAGATAGGATGAAGGACATTGTTGTGAAGTTGTCTAGAATTCAACCCAAAAGCAACTAAAAATGCAATCCATTTGTGCAATCTAGAGAGTGACAAATGTTGAAAATGGAAGGTTTTAAATGCCTTAAATTTTTTTTCCCATTTTAGCTGTTTTCTTAAAGTTCTTTCAAAATGTTTCAAAAACTTGAGTTTTGTGGGTTTAGTCCTACATCAGAAACTTGGGAAAACTATTTGCAATATATAAAATATCACCCTCTCCTACCTTGTGTATTATTGAGAGTCCACTATCTCTCTTGTTGGTTGCTATGGTGGAGTAAGGTGCATGGCATCTTGCACACACGGGCATGGGCTTAGGTGAAAGGGAACTTGAGGAGCACTTTACACTTTACACGTGCGCATCGTTGCTTTAGGGGTCACAATATTCATTTTCAGAGATCTAGATAAGACCTTGGGGTTCATGAAGATAGATGCATCATGATGGAAGAGGCATCGCATAGGAGGCCCGTCAAGGTCTGGCATTGCGATGGAACTTGCACAAGCTAGTTCGTACAATCCCATCCCATCGCGATAGGAATGTGATTGATGTCCACCAGAAAGTAGACAAGTATGAGAGTAGTTGAAACCCATTATATAAGCCCAAATAGGGTTGAAAACCCATTCGGTGGAAAAAAGAAGGAATGGAGAATGAGTGGGAGCTAGAGAAGAGAAGGGAAGAAAGGAAGATAAAAAAAGGAAAAGAAGAAATAAGGCCTTTAGCTATGGGGGTTTGCCTAATGGTGACCAAATCTCTCTCCCTCTCTCTTTATATTTTTAGTCTATAGACCTTAAGTCCATTTGACACTTAGATTTGCTGCCCTCTTAGAAGGGATATGATTGGGTCTCTTAGCTCTAATCCTTCATAGGATCAGTTGTTCCTTAGAGAACAAACATTGTGATGGAGGTGTGATAATAGCTTAAATTTGTAATATTGTCATAGTTTGAGTAGGCATTATCACATCTGTTATGCATTTATTTATGTATTTTAAACATAGATATATGAGATTTCTCAATATTTACTCTTATGTTTAAAATGGTGTATTAATGCATATCTTATTTTATAGGAAGTTTAAAATCAACTAGCAAATCATGTGGGACCCAAATCTAAGAGAAGAAACTCGTAGCTCCAAATTCGAAAGGAAATCTAGAGAGATAAATTTGAGTCAGCTGCGGTATTTTGGTCATAACTTTCTACCCCAATATCAAATTGAGGTGATTAAAGTTGGGTTGGAAAGATAACAAAAATAGCTACAAATTTAAATTAAACAAAGATCCCCGAATTCGAACGTTTTAGGGGTCGAAATGGGCCCGTAATGTGAGCCTAAAAATCTTGACGAATTTTAATCCAAGAATTCTCTCTGATTCTAGGGTTTTTTTTACAAGGGTGAGATATAAAAGAAAATGAGGATCACACGGCCAAAGGGGAGACCTCTCTCTAGGGTTTACACACTCTCCTTCAACCTTCTACCACCAACCATTGTAGCAAATCAAAGTACCTAGGAGCAGAAGATTAGATTGCACAAGTCACAAAAGAAGACGAAGTATTCAAGTTCATAGATCAAAAGAGAACAGTGTAGGCTTTCTCTCTATCTACCCTCCTTTCATTACTTTGTATCTAGATCTTTTTAAGGATGTTTAATGAAACTTTATTTTTGAATTTTCTTTCGATTATGAGTAGCTAAACCCCTAACCTAAAGTTTTGATTCGATTTTTGCTTTCACGACTATTTCATGAAGTGACTATGTTAATGATTTTTTTTATGAGTGTTGCATGTTTTCATATTTCTTAAGATTCGTCATCGACTCTGATTACGTCGGATCCTTGGGAAAGTTTCTACAACATGATAATACGGTTTTGCATGTCTTTAAACAATAATTGAATGAATACTCTTTAATGATAATATGTGATCTAAAAATTATATAGTTGTTTGATTCATCCTCTTAAGGAGATGCTTACACACCAGTAGATTCTCTAAGATCCAACATTGACCCTAGTTACGCTAGATGTTAGGGAGAATCTCTGTGTTGTGTTAGTGAACCCTTTAATGACTAATCAACAACTGCATAATTTGAGGGTTAAGATATTCCCTATTTTTATTGCCAAATACTCCAATTGGGAAGAACACATCATTCTCCCCCATTTGAGATAACTGAATCAAAACTTATTTATGATTTTCCATGAGTAGCCCCGACCCTTAGTGTTCATCTCCTTATTTAATCCATCACTTTTTAGTTTATTTATGTCTTTTCTTTAGAATTAACATATTCAATTTTTTTTACCTTGACGACACAATCAAACTCTTTTTTTATTCTTGCTAATTTTCTATTTCCAATTTTTTCTCTTGCGGTTGTTTTTTCTTTAGTCCCTATGGATCGACCTCGGTCTTACTGGGTTTTTACTACTTTGCTACACCCTATACTTGAGGGTTCTTTTGCTCTGCGTAGTATGCTTTTTGGAGTGCATTATTCAAAATGTAGCAATAATGGATTTGATTTAAGAGACAGAAAGATTAGGCACTGATGCATGCTCAAGTGATATATGACAACATTGTAATGTGATGCTATGAGATGTCCACAGTCTGGCATGTTCATCTAATATGCATATCGAGGATAGTCATTAAAGCACGATAGTATATTTATCAACTCATCAACTCGCTCATGAGTCCCATATATTTGTTCATAATGTTGCTTATGACTATGCAACTTGTTTAGCAAATTCACTTTTATCTATTGCCAATTTTATTCATCATATCCTAGTAATCCAATAATTTCCTTGAATCCATAATTTCCGTCAAGCTCCACATCTTTAACCTATTGAATATAAGGCCTTAGCCTTGTTGGAAATGACTTAATGGACAATGTTGACTTGTGTTTCATCACTACACGGGTTCAAACTACCTACAAAAGAAAGAAGGAAACATGATATGTTAAAAAAATGAACACATCATCATTTACATTGTTAAAAATATATAAATGATCTTTTCCTTTGTCTCCTCTTAGGTTTTGGTTGCTAGGATTACAACGAAGTGGTAACCGTAGCTATAGTTCTAGGCAGAGAATGACTATCATGCATTGAAGATAAAATTTCAAATGCAAATGGTTCACATCATGTAGATGTGTCAATCTTCGCTTGTGGGTGACCTAACATTTTCGACTTCACCTCCGGTTCCATCACATGTGAACTGACCATCGTTATTATCTTTCTCAACTTCTTCAACATTTGTAACTTAGTTGTGGAATTGTGTTCATTAAACTTCCAGATGAACATATCCACATTATCAGTACAATCCAATTCTTGGCATGACCAGATTGAGGTACTTAGCTTGTTAAGCTTACGCCAATACGGAAGGATAGAATGAAAGGAAATTGGGCGACTTTACATCGTGTAGTGTGCATGGAAATCCGTGCATGTGTCAACAAACACAACTACATGCAACATCATCAACACCAACAAATTTGGCCCACTTCATCTCGGACAAAATTATCTCCATCGCCTTTATGGAAATGTTGCCTCGAAACTCTTTAAATTCTGAAGGCTTGAAGTTGTGTTGGACAACTTTCTTACTCTTCTCGAAATATGCTTTTATGCTTGTATGCTGCAACTCAAGCAACATGTGTATACTTGTCTAAGAAGACTCAAACCCCTTTTACTCGATCTGAGTTGTCTCTTTAGCTTTGTATACGTACTCTCAACCTTATTCGTCATAGTAGTCCCAAAATGCATCCATCTATTTGTCCAAGCAACCACAAATCTATCTCTATATACATCTAGCCAACTACTTTACACATATTTGAGTGCATTTGGATACGTGTTGAATTATTTATTCAATAATGCAAGATGTTGAATGTATTCATCTTTTGTCGATGACAACACCAATAGGTTCCAACTCATGATGAACCTATCTCACATCTCTTTTGTCAAAAGCATTTTAAACTTCGCAAGAACATTCCTATTGATGTGCCATCTACACAATAAATGTGTAGTAATAGGAAACACTGTAGAGATTGCATTCATTAGAACCAACTTCATGGCCATCACAATAACATGAGAAAGAGCACTATCATCCATCACACTATGCAAAATATCCAATGCCCATGCGAAGTTATCTTTTCTATCATATTGGAGATATGTAAAATCTACAAAGAAGGTCATGTCAGTGGATGTCGATCCAATAATCTCCAAAATGGGCATACGATTCCTATTCGTCTTATAGGTACAATTCATGATCAAAACAATTCGAAAATGCATACAACAATTTCAAACTAACCGGGTGTACCCAAAACAAATCAATCACGGTCTCGGTATCATTGATTTTCATATGACACTCGATGTATCTATACTCTGCCAACTGTCTCAATAATTGTTGCATTTGAGATCTTCCACCCTTCTCCGTCATTCTATGTTTATGGTGTGCATTGTATATTATCTTCATTATGATAACATTTAAGGGGTTTCTCTTGTTTCAGTGTAGCCAAAATGTCCTTTGGTTGTACCATATTCCGAGACATGTCAACCAACATTGAAGTCTCTTCTTCCAATAGTTAACCAACATAAGAATGTCCTTTGAGATGATCCGGAACCAAATGATTATGCACACCACATACTATTAACAAAATCTAATCATCATCAGTGGGTAGCTTTTTACCCTTTAATTTAAATAAATATCCACATTTCTTGGTACCTCACCACATGTTTTTTTTTTCTTGCTCACATCTTTACATTTCTTAGGTTCTTTGTACTGCCCACTCCTCTCACATGCTAGGGTAATTCTTAGTTTCTTTAAGTAACCACCAGAGTCTGACTTCTTAATGACAATGACAAAACCATTTTTTCGCCTAACCTTGGCTGCCCACTTACATAAGTATGCTCGGCTCTTAAATATCTATACAAAAAACAATAAGATCAAAATCAAAACACAATAACTCAAACAATCTTCACACAATAACTCAAAACAAATTAAAACAATTTTACCTCATGCGTGATAAACTCACTGGTATAATCCATTACCATATCGGTAGAAATCTTACTGAAGTGGGTTGAAACATCACCCTCCAATTGGAACATTACAAAAAATTATCAATGTACCCATTTAAAAAATAAAAAATAAAAAAAAATTACAAGGCTTTTGTAGGTTGGAACATACTAGCTTTTGTTCGGACCTTGAGATTAGAACAAATTGGCATTTGTTCGGACCTTGAGGTTGGAATAAAAGGCTGTTTGTTTAGACCTCAAGGTTGGAACAAAATGGCTTTTGTTCACATTTGTTCCAACCTCAAGGCTCGAATAAATAACCTTTTGTTCCACCCTGTAAGGCCGAACAAGAGGCAGATTTTTTTTTTTTAAGACACAAAATACGTACCATGAATGGATTTTTCTGCTCTGGTTTGACTCTATGATGATCCATTAAGCGATTACAACGCTTTCAAACAAGAGTATCAAAAAATAGTTGGGTTTAGTCTTGGAGAAAAGCTCCAAAGAGAGGGAATGATGGTGGTGAAAATTTAGGGGGAATTTGATTTTGGAAGGGGGTTACGAGGGGTTAACCAAGGGGGGTGTGGAGATAATTTTTTTATGAAGTTTAGAAGGGCTAGAAAGGTCATTTTAATCATGGGTATAGATTGGAATTTTGAAAAGTTTAAAAAGGGGAGGGGGTGGTGAGTAGTTTTTGAGGTGCCTTTAGCTCCTCCCTATTATAAATAACCATTATGCAATTGGTATTTGCCTAACAAATTTCCTTTCACCAACACAATACCCAATGGTGTTCGTAAGTATGAGCCTAAGGTTATTTTACTTATTTTGTATCCAAGTCATTCTTCTCTCATATACGAGCTTGCTGCATTCGGAATGGGAGTTGCTAGTCACACCTCAAATTTTTCTAAACTCCCCTCACGCTTACTCGTTGCAGATTTCACCTCAAAAATTGTTGAACTTACCTCGTCCCTTTCCCATTATACCCTTTATCTCACACCTCCATTAAAAACGAAGTAAAACTCCCACACCTCCAATCCCTCATCTCCAACCCCATAGTTCCCCTCTCCCATAAACATAATTGTCGCCAAGCTAAGCTCTCCCTCTCCCTCTCTCTCACTCATTGCCGAACGTCATCCCACTCTTCACCTGGCTTGATTCTCTGACTTTCTCTCCCTCTCCTCACCTTTTCTCTCCCCCTCCATTTACATTTCAAGTCTTCTCCCTCTTCCTCACGTTTCTTCTTAATCTCCCATTCACCTTGCCTCTCAATCTCTCAATATGGCTCATACACGAGGTGGATCACTCCGTACGCGAGGTGGACGATCATTGACCGACGAAAGAGGTGAGTTTTTTTTTGTTTTTTTTATCGTGCATGCACTCAGTTGGCATGGTTGTGCGGGGGCTGCCCTGCTCAGCTAGGCTTGCCGAACAGTGCTCCCTCACTCAGCACCCACAATCTGAGCACCCAAAAAAAACCAAAAAAACCAGAAAAGAAAACAAAAAACCAAAAAAAATACATTAATTAATAAAAAAAACACAATAAAAATTTTATAAAATAAATTAAAAAAAGGTTTTTGAAAAAAAACATACACTTTGACTAAGCTGTTAGTAGATCGAATACGAATCAAATATAAGCATACCATATTTGAATTTGTGTATTTAATTGAATATCGAATGACATTTGTGCCTGATACAGATGTAGGAGACGAGTATTTTGTTCTGACTACATCTGCCTGTCAGCGTCAGGCTATAGAGAGGGTAGGCCCATCGAGGGCATGAGGCATCTACTAGTCACGCACACTCAGAGCTTTCATCTATCAATCGCTCATACGCAGAGGCTTTAGTAGATGACCATACTGTAGGAGATGTGCTGGATGTTACTAAGGATGATATAGAGGCGTCTATCCCTGGAACGCTTGCTGACCCGACACTTCTTACCAGCTATTCCATACATGTTGCTGCACCTATATGACAGCATCAGGTAATATTATTAAGATTAAAAATTTCTACTTATTAATAATATCCGACATACTTATAGTATTTGTTTCAATTGCAAGAGCGACCATTACTAAAGTTGGTCAGCCATAGATTGAAGTTGGTTGAGTGGAAATACCAGTAGTCAAATGTGCATAATGGTTTATGAAGGGGATACATTGAGTGGTCTGTACTACTTCCATTAGTTCACAATATGTACCAGACTGTGAACCGCATCGTTATCACTGTATTTATTGAACAATCGTACCCTGAGACGAACACGATCCATATGCCGTTCGGGGAGATGACCATCACGTAGGATGATGTCAGTGCCCTACTTACTATTCCCGTGGTTGGGAGGACTTTCTCCCACAGCCTACCAGATGATGATGATGATGTTGTGACTCTGTTATCTCGTACACTTTGAGTGACGGCAGTGGAGGCCCGCGAGGAGCTGAGATTAGCCCTAGTTGCTCGGTCAGGTTAAAGTGGTTATGGTCGAGATTCAATGGGATGACTGATGGTAGTGATCCAGAGGTGATCAGATGCTCTGCCAGGGCATACTTGCTTTATGTGCTTGGGTGCACCCTGTTTACTAATAAAACAGGGACTCGGGTGCCCGTCGATTACCTCCACTACTTAGAGGATCTAGAGAGCATACATACTTATGCATGGGGAGCTGCTGCGTTAGCATATTTATATCGACAGCTGGGGTTTGTTAGTAGGTCAGGTGTAAAACAGATAGTTGGGTACCTTACATTGTTAGATGGGTGGGTCTATAAGCATTTTTCTAGCATTGCTCCGCTCCAGAACATTAAATATCGGCTTTAGGACCCACGCATCCAGCATTTTAGGCCACGCAAGGAGACGGGTGATCTGACAGAAAATGTGATGGCACTTCGGGAGACCATCAATGCATGGGGCTCCGACGACGTATGTGTTTATTTTTATATAGTATAGGTCAATACTTTTTTATGTACTTATCTTTTATTTGTTTGATGTATACTTTTTATGTACTTGTATTGTATTTATTTGACATATATGTTAACTTGTGCAGGCTACATGGTTACCATATGATGATTGCAGGCAATATCACCCATTGTCTGATATTGCATTCTACCATGACATGCTTAAATGCCTTAAGATTATAGAGCCCTATCATCCGATGCGGGCTCTGAGGTAGTTTAGGCTACAACAAATTATATCATCTGCCCCATTGTCCTCAGAACAACGAGTATGAGGTTCATATGCAACAACATACTGACCCAATTACCATTTTTATGAGGAGTTATGGGCAATATGGTAGAGTCATGTACTCTCAGCCAAGCATTGATCATTGCCTTCACATTTTCTCGACGATTGTGCACCTGACTATATAGACTGGTATACACGCGTATCACATCGATACGTGCATAACCCAAATGATAGATCAGTTGGAGCATCACAGCCTGTGGAGATGAGCTCTGGGCAGTCATTCACGATAGATGAGGTAGATCATTTCAACATTCGTATTTCTCTCATTTTAGTAATTTTTTTCATTGCAACTTATACTATATTCATTTGTGTTTATTTCAACGCCTTGAGTTAGTCAGATATGTACTGAGACCAGTGATGGAGGGTCATACGATCTAGCACATAGATAGGATGTATGCATTGAGGTGGGTCTGGGATATCATGACTTGTTTTGGCGAGCCCTTGACGTCGACGACAACATACAGACGGAAGAGGGCAACCAGAGGGACCACGGGGACCATGGGAACATAGTTTTTAATCATTTTTTTAGTTTGACGAGTTGTATTTTATACTTTAAAGGGGATGAGGCCCCTTATACATTGTATTATTTTGTTTGAGTTTATATAATCCATAGTTTTGTTTGTTGGCATTCCTTTTTTACTTATTATTATGATATATTTTTATACTTTAAAACCATGCACTAAAAAATCTCATTCGCTCAATGAATAAAATAAAATAAAATGACAAATAAAAATGGAGTCATCCCTATCAATTAGATATAAAAGTTGTTAATACAAAATTGCACAATCAATACACTGTGCGAGTGTTAGTCGTCAGTTAAATCAACCGTCTCTTGTGTCAATATGTCATCACTAATAACACATTGGAATTCATGAATTTTTGATTTATATGAATGTAGTGCCCATCCTGATGCATAATCGCTCCGTTATCTATGCCAAAGTGTCATGATTGGTAGGATAGGATGACCCGACACAAGAAAGACCTGCACGCATAACAAATAATGAAGTTAAACACTACTAAAAATGATTGACTATAATATCACCCTAAGCATTAACATTTACCAGTACAAAGTGGTTCTCGTTTACGAAGCCTATGATAACTTCCTTCTGGGTGGTAGCAGGTAACGGGTCAGATTGGAGTGGTAGGATTATTAGACATTGTCACGCACTCAAAAGGCACACTACAACATTGTAATAACTGCCTATTAGGTGGCCACATTCTGGGAAGGACATCTAATACTCATATTAGGGACCTTCCCTAAAGTATGTAATCGAATACTTTAGCTTCTGCACTATTTTAACCCCATTAAAAATAGGCTCATAATAGTGTTCATAATTGTCAAGTTCTCATAACAAGTCTACTCGAACTTGCGCCCAACTATCATCTCCCATGCCCAACAACCCAGCAATCGCCTTGAACCCGTAATTTCTGTCGGCTGCTACATCTGTAATATATTGAATAAATGGAGGTATACCGGCTAGAAAGTACATAATGTAAGCATCATAAGACAATGATTGAACTAACGATGTACGAACGACCTGTGATAGAAAGGATAATGCATGAGCAACAACGACATGACAAATCATAAGAATTAATATGTAATATATAATATATAAACTATTACCTTTTTCCTTCGCTCTTCTCTGTCGGGTTGATCCGATTGACTGTAAAGGGTCGACATCCACTAGACCGGTGCTCGCCGAAGAGTAGCTATCTTGTACCGATGGTACTCTCTTAAATGTGAAAGGCTCACATAGGATAGATTTATCCATCTTCCTATGTGGTCTACCTTGCATTGTTGATTTCATCTCCAATTCTTCTACGTGTGTACATTCCGGATTTATCAACGCCCTTAATTTCCTAAGCAACTAGGCCTAGCCTGACTGGCCAGCTTATGCATAGACCTGTTTAAACAAATCTAATTCTTCGCTAGGAATATCATCCTGGCTTGCATTGTTCTGATTCAAGGTAGGAAGCATATCAAGCTTGAGCCAAAAAGGATGCACAGAATCAAGTGAGATTTGATGCCTTTTCCTACTATGGTCAACAATTTTGTGGGAGCATGGCAAGTCGTAGGTGCGTCTAAGCTGACACTCGCATGCAGAGGAGTCAATCCCAATAAAAGAAGCCCGCTTTGTTTCATCACGTAACTTCTCATGTGCAATGATGAAGACGTTCCCACGAAGCTCTCTGAACTCTGACAGCCTGAAATTGTGTTGGACGACCATCTTTGATTTCTTGAATGATGCTTTAATTTTGGTATGCTATAACAAGAGCATATTGTGTACGTTCGATCAAGATGACTCAAAATTGCCCTGACTAGATCCCAATTGCCTCTTCAACTTGGCATGAGCACTCTCAACCTTACAAGCAATATAAATAATAACTAGTTAAAGTATCAATCAATGAGGGACAATTGTAAGTAGAATAAAAAAATAAAAAATAAAAGACAATCATACATATTCATCATTGTGGCTGCCAGATGCATAACTTGGTCTGTCCAGACTGCAACAAACCTATCCATATAGGTATCTAGCCAACTACTCCTCACGTAGTGAAGTGAGTCTGGATACCCATTAAACTACTTCTCCAATAGTGTTATGTGGTTATGGTAACCCCTTTATGTTGGTTACACCACCACTAGATTCCAGTAAGTTATAAACAAATCTCACACCTCCTTTGTCAAAAACTTTTTACACTTTGTAAGTACATTTTTATTGATGTACCGCCTACACAATAGATGTGTGGCAATGGGAAACACTCTTGAGATAGCATTCATCGGGGCCAACTCTCTATCTATCACAATAATGTTGGGTAAGGCACTATCATCCATAATATCGCGTAAGACATCTAAGGTCCAATTAAAGTTGTCCTCCCTCTCATGTTGTAGATATACAAACGTCATAGAGAAGGTCATGTCAGTAGATGTCAGCCCAATGATTTTCAAGAGGGGCATACAATATCTGATCATTTTATACATGTAATCCATGAGCAACACATGTGAAAATACACGTAATAAATCCAAACTAATTGGGTTTGCCCGAAATAAGTCGGTGACAGCCTCACTATCCTCACTAGTACAGTGCCACTCGATGTACTGATGTTCAACCAACAGTGCTAATAATTGTTGTATCTCGGATCTCCAACCCTTTTCTTCCAGCTTATATTTGTGTTGTGCATTGTAAACTAACTTCATTATAGTTGTATTGAGGGGATCTCTTTGCTTTATAGTGACCAAAATGTCTTTTGGTCGCACATTACTCTTGGCCATGTCCTTTAATAATGAGTACTCCTCTTCGGATAATCTACTAGCAAATGAGTGAGCCTCTAGATAATCGGCAGCCGAGTGATTATGCACACCGCATACAACTTCCAACATCTAGTCATCATCGGTGGACAACTTCTTACCTTTCAATCGAAATGGACATTCATATTTTTTAGTACCTGTCCCCCTAACCTTCGTACCCACATAAACATTTTTAGATCTATTGTCTACTCTGTATCATTCACTCCTCTCACATCCTAGAGTTAAACTTGGTTTTCTTCCTATAGCACCACCTAAATCTGATTTCAATATGTTAATCACGAAATCCATTCATCTTTCCAACATTTGTTACCCACTTAATCAAGGCTGACCAACTTCTGAATATCTGCACAAGAGAGGGATAATACAATGGTTAATTGATCAAATAATATTAGCCTACAGTACGGACTGACTTTAAGTGTGTATTACAGACTGATTTTTACCTGGTATGTGATGAACTCAGAAGTGTAATCAACAATCATTTCTTCCGAAGTTGTAAATGGGTCAAAACATTGACTTGCAATCATACAATTAATATTTAAGATATAATTAATAATATAAAAAATTCAAACTTTTTTTTTCAAATTTTTTTTCAGAGGTTCGAAACCCCAGTCAGAACTAAGCGTCACTGTTCGGAGACACCAATCAGGGTGTTCGGCTGGAGCATCTAAATACTCATCCGGAAAAAAAAAGAAAAAAATACGTACATATGTGTTTCCATCTCACTCCCAATCACTTTCATGATACTCCATTGCTTAGATTTTTGTTATAATGGTAATAGTTTGCAAATGAGGAACGAGGAGGGGAGGAAAAAAGTTGGGAGAATGAGAATGAAAAACAAGAGGAAGAAGAGAGGAAGACACATTTTTGAAGGGAGCGATTGAGGTGTGTTTAGAAATTTTAATAGTTTTTTTTAATGTTATAAAGGGTATAAAGGTCTTTTCATATTAGGGTATTTTGGGAATTTTTTTGAGTTAAGTGAGGTAAACTCATAAATTTGTGTGGTGTAAATAGTAGTTCCCTTAAATTATTTTACAACAACTCATGACTTCTACCACTACAGAAGTCTACGGTAGCATTTGGATAAACTTATGAGCATCGACTATGACTTTTAGAAGGTCAGAAGTCATAAGTTGGTGCACCAGCATTTGGTTAGCAAAAATATAAATCATTTATTAATAAGTTAGAAGTTAGAGAGAGATTGATAAGTTACTTATGTCATAAGTTGGATCCAATTGCTTTATATGACAAGTTAAAGTTTTAGTTTATGCACCGTTTTGATTGATGAAATGGTTTTCTTCCATCTTTTTTCTCTTCAGCTCTGTTTGGTTGCTATGAAAGGTATAGAAAAGAAAAGAAAAGAAAAGAAAATTAGATTGAGAAAAGAAAATAAAAAAAGATGAAGTTTCCCACCCTTTCCTACACCATCTGGTTTTCAAGAAAAGAGTAGAAAACTTTTTCTTTTGGGTTCTGAAATCAAGTAGACTCCACATGGTTATTTTAGATCATCAATTGACTTCAACTGAATCCAACATTTTAACACAAATATGTGATGATGCCTGAGAAGACAAGTGGCTCTTAATAGCTTCTCGTCTATAAATAACAGGGAAGAGCACTATATATCTTCTTGGCTAATACTTGATTTCCTCCATTGATCTGCTGTAAGCTCACCTTACTTTATTTTATTTCAACGGCATTTTAATGGATTCTTAGTTATCTTGCTCGAATGTCAATTTTAATCGATACCCATTTGTTGTATCTTTCTTGAATCACATAAAGAAAAAAGTGAGGAGGGATTTTACTGAAATGGTTTCTTTCAATTTTGTTCTTTTGGTGCCCTAAACTATCTTGAGTATTTTTTGAATTCAATTTGAAGTACCAGAGTTCAAATCGAAGCATAAATGCTCAAGAGAAGCCTCTTTGATTTGTCTTGCCAATACCTTTCCTTGCTTTGGCTCCTCTTCCTAAAATAGACCAACCTACCTTTTGGAATCTTCTTCTCTTCGGTAGAAGACCTAAAAAAATGAGAGAGAGAGACAGAGAGAGGTAAAGACAGATTTGAATGAGTGATGCTGGAGATAAATATTGTTTTGGCTGATTCAACCTGTGATGGAGGTAAGATGATGACGATGAACAAGCTTCCGAAAGTTTCTGGAGGCATTCATCATAAAAAAAGGTTCTGGAGGCCAAATGGACGATTTTGGCACTTCGAAATCCTCCGTCATCAATCCTGTAGCTTCAAGAAATGAAGGCGATGAGATTCCTGCTCCACTCACTCCAAGCGTGTTGGTTGCGATCTTTTCCCTTTAGTTTTGATATTCTTAATAAGGGAAGGAGCGGAATGGTGGCGGTTGAAGACGTAGATGAAGATGACGGCAAAGCAGAGAACTGGGATTGGATTGCATCATTGGATTCATCACGAGGAAGCTCTTCCCAATTTGTGGAGTAGGACAGAGAGACGTTGAGAATTTGTGAAAAAAATTCCCAACCTTTTGCACCATTTTGGGAGGAAAAATTAATGGGCATGTTCGAGAAAAAGTTAATAGTCGGAGAAAATTTTTCATACGTGTGATTTTCCATGTTGTGGCAACCAGATGCTAAGAAAATCGGTTACTTCGTCAAAATTTATACTATTTTCTCGAGAAAAGTGTACTTTGACGCCAACCAGACAGGGCCTTAAGGGTTGGAAGAATTTTGCCACTCACAAAGCGTAGGGATCGGCTCAACTTACAAAGTCGTCTGATAAATTGTTCTTCTCTACTTCTCTCTCTCCCCATCCCACTCTTTGTTTCTTTGTCTCTCTCCCTCTCGCTTTGTTTGGTCTCTCTGTCTCCTTCTCTCGCTTTGTTCAGTCTCTTTGTCTCCCTCACTCTATAAATATTTCTCTCTCCAGGGCATGGCATTTTAGGGGAACACAAGTCTGATCTAGGCTGGAAAAGAAGATTTTTGGAGAGTTTTTATAGGAATTTGATGGTTTTTTTGGTTTTCTTTGTTTTTCTTTCTCACTCTTTGTTTCAAAGAGTTATTAATGGTAATTAGATTATTTTGTTTTTTAATTCTTGTAGCCTCATTAGTTTTTGTCTTGATTTTTTCTTTATCTTCTCATCATTGGAGAGGATGTGAGTTGTTAGTGGCTAAAAGTTTGTTGTAGAGGATTTGCTTTTTGCTTAACCCTAATATTTTTAGGGTCCTCACATCGTTGTGTTATGTTTTATGGCCTAGTTCCATAATGGGTGGCAATTCGTGTTGGTGGGTTGGTTTTTTGTCGTGTTGAGATAAGGGTATAAGATCATGTGGCTCAACCCGAACCCAACCCATTTATTAATCGTGTCAAAATGGATTGACCTGCTTTGACCCGAAACATGTTTATAAACAACCCAGACATGCTTATTTCCTATTGGGTTCATGTCGGATTCACGGGTTATATGGTAATTCGTGTTGGTAGGTCAAATTCGTGTCGTG
>JAOXJP010293529.1:0-18671 GCA_025762735.1 Platanus orientalis | reverse complement strand
AGACATTTGATGACCTCTTTGTATAAAGTGTTGAGTTGGAAAAAAAAACCAAATAACTCAAGAGGAAAATTATTGAATTAACTGAAAAGTCAAAATCCCTTGAAAACACTATCCCATCTCTTAGACAAGAGTCTTCTTTCGTAAGTAAAAATGAAAAGGACCTTTCCAAATAAAACTACTTCCTCTTATGTGAGAAGGAAGAGATGATCCTAAAAATAGTAGAACTAGAGAAGAAACTCAATGACTCTAAACTATTTTTAGGCTTAGAAAAAAACAATAGGAAGCATGAGAAGAGAAGACTTCTTAAGGACAACGAAAACTTGTCCACCAAGGTTCTTGAGCTTGAGGAGAAGCTAAATCAAGGAGTTTGAAGAAGATAAGAGGAAGAACATCTCAATACTTATCCAAAGAAATGGGAAGTTTGAGAAGATGCTCAAAATTGGCAAAGAGCGTGGAGATATGACCGGATTTGGTTATTCCGAGGTCATTGCCTCTTCCTCAAATCAAAATCCCAAGAATGGCTTTGTTAAAGCTAAAGATCTACTCAACCACATCCATAACCTTCCTATAAGAGAAAAGAAAATGTGGAGCCTCAAAGACCCTTCAAAAGGTCAAACAAGGTTGAGAAGAAGACATCTACCTCACTCAAAGGTAAAGCACCTATGAGATAAGGTAGAGATTGAGAGAGATCTATGCAACCTCAATTAAGATCCTGTGCACAAGTGGTTAGGAGTAAACTTTAAACCAACTAAGCATCTTCCTCTAAAAGAGATCAAAGAATAAGCAAGCTTTATTCTTATGCCAATGAGACATGGAATAAGTTTCAAGCATATAGGGCTTCCACTTATGGAGGAGCTCAAAGGAAAACCTCCACTTCTAGGAAGACTATGATGTAATCTAGTCAAAATGGGAATCCTAGAAGAGACCCTCTATCCTTCTACAATGAACAATCTAGAAGGAAGACAATACAATCCCATGCACCAAGAAGGCTCACATTCTATTGCTACTATTATGGCTTGGAAGGGCACATGAAGATGGATTGTAGAAAAATGACAAATGATATTAAGTCTTATAGAATACAAACAAAGAAAACACCAAATGAGAAATATGTCAAGAGAAACTATTTTCAAAACATTGAAAATAGAATCCTTCAAAGAAAGAAAAACCTACCCTAACAAAGTGTCAAACGGCAAGCCTCTCAACCTTCCAAGGTTAAGAGAGTTTAGGTAAGAAAGGATGACCCAAAGTGTTTGGTCATCCACACCACACTAAGAGCCGGAAGCTTATCAAGGTGGTACCTTGATAGTGGGTGCTCTAAGCACATGTCTAGTGAGAGAGAGCTACTTACCAAACATGTGGATATGTCACTTTTAGTAATGGAAACACCGTCAAAATCCTTAGGGTAGGAACGATTATAGCCCCTGGCATTCCATAACTCACTGAGGCTCTTTATATGCAAGGCCTTAAACACAACTTGATTAGAATTAGTCAAATATGTGACAAAGGCTATAAAGTACAATTTGACAAACATGGATGCGTAATTAAGGATCACAAAGAATACAACATCCTAACCGAAGGAATAAGGACAAGTGACAATTGTTATGTCATTGACCCACATTCCCAATAAGGGGACACTTATCTTTTGACCTAAAAGGATGAGACCAATCTTTGGCCTCAAAGATTAGGGCATCTCAACTTTAGGGACCTTGCAAAACTTAGCAAAAAAGGATAGTCAAGGACCTTCCTAAGCTAAGCAAAGCTGACAACTCAATATGAAAAAGTTGTCAAATGGGGAAACAAACTAGAGTCTCACTCAAGAAAGTTACATCCATTGGGACTACTAGACCCCTAAAACTTCTTCACATGGACTTGGCCGGTCAAACTAGAACCGAGAGTTTAGGAGGGAAAAAAAATTTCATGGTCATGGTTGACGATTTCTCTAGGTACACTTTGGTATCATTCCTAAGGGAGAAATCCGAAGCTTTCAATGAATTCCTAAAAATTTGCAAACTAATTCAAGTTGAGAAAGATTTAACCATAAAGAGAATCCGAAGTGACCATAGAAGAGAATTTGAGAATAAAAAATTCTCAAATTTATGTGAAGAGTTAGGAGTGAAACATGAATTTTTAGCCCCTAAAACTCCTGAACAAAATGGGGTGGCTGAAAGGAAGAATAGGACTTCTAAACATGGCTACAACAATGCTTTCAAGTAATTAGCAGGACGTGCTATGTCTTTAACCGAGTCTACCTTAAACCGGATACATCCAAAACCCCATATGAATTATGGAGTGGCAAAAAACCAACTGTTAAATACTTTAAAGTATTTAGCAGCATTTGCTATGTTCTTTAAGACAGAGAACATCTAGGCAAGTTTGATGAGAAGAGTGATAAGTCCATGCTTTTAGGATACTCCACAACCAGTAGAATCTATTGTGTCTACAACATTAGGGCTTGCTCAGTGGAGGAGTCAATCAATGTGACGGTAAATGACCTTGAGGTAACATATAAGCAAGAAAACTTGTAAGTAGTGTTGTTTAATTATGAGAATGAGAGCTCATCTCAAGTGGAGTTTGAGAAATCCCAAGGAAATCAAGAAAAGCACTCTTCTCCATCAAATAATGAGGAAGAAGTTGAAGAAATTCAACTTCAACCCAAGGAAAAAAGGCACACCAAAGGACTGTCACGAGGAGACATCATTGGTGATCCTAACATTGGAATGAAGACAAGGAGACAAATAGAAAACATCCTTAGTCACCTCTGTTTCACTTTCAAAATAGAATCAAAGCGAGTTAAAGAGGCTCTAAATGATCCGGATTGGATCCTAGCCATGCAAAAGGAACTAAATCAATTCCAAAGGAATAATGTATGGTTTCTCACAGAAAGGCCTACCAACAAGAATGTCATTGGTACCAAATGGATCTTCAAGAACAAACATGATGAACATGGTACAATGACTAAGAACAAGATCAGCCTAGTTGCAAAGGGGTATGCCTACATAGAAGGCATTGATTTTGAGGAGACATTTGCCCATGTTGCGAGGTTAGAGTCCATTAAGATCCTCTTGTCCACAACATGTTATTTGAAATTTAAGTTATATCAAATGGATGTCAAGAGTGCATTCCTAAATGGAATTCTCCAAGAAGAAGTATACGTTGAGCAAACGGAGAGATTTGTGGACCTTCATTTACCTAACTACGTATACCAGCTCAAGAAAGCTTTGTATAGTCTCAAGCAAACTCCAAGAGTTTGGTATGAAGACTCACAAAGTTTCTTCTTGATCACCATTTTGATCGAAGAAGTATTGATAAAACACTATTCATCAAGAAGCAAAGTGGTCATATACTCGTTGCTCATCATTTTTGGGTCTATCAGTGAGGAGATGTCTCATGGTTTTGCCCAAACAATGAAATCAGAATTTGAAATGAGTATGGAAGGAAAACTGAAGTTTTTCCTAGGTTTACAAATGAAGCAAACAACTGATGGCATCTTTTTTAGCCAAACCAAGTTTGCAAGAGACCTAGTTTCCAAGTTTGGATTACGAGAATCCAAACCAGCTAGCACACCCATTAGCAAAAGTGACAAAATTACTAAAGACCTTAAGGGAGCTGAGATCGATTCCACCTACTACATGAGCAATATTGGGAGTTTGATCTACTTAACTGCGAGTAGACTAGACATTGTATTTAGTGTAGGTGCATATGCTAAATACCAAACTACCTCTAAGGAATCTCATCTTAAGGCAACTAAAAGGATTATCCAATATGTCCATGGGACTATGGAGTTTGGATTGTGGTACCCATTTGATACCACATCTGAGGTAGTTGGGTACTCAGATGTTGATTGGGCTGGCAATGTGAAAGATCGCCAGAGCACGAGTGGAGGTTGCTTCTACATAGGCAACAGTCTTGTCTCCTGCCATAGCAAGAAACAAAACTCCATCTCACTATCAACTGTCGAGGTTGAGTACTTTATCCAACTCTTTTGGATAAAGTAGATACTTTGAGACTATAAGTTGGAGCAAAGCACCATGAGTTTATTTGTAAACAACAAGAGTGTCATTAACATCTCCAAGAATCCGGTCTAATATTCTAGGACAAAGCACATTGACTTAAGACACCATTTCATCTGTCAATTGGTGGAAGAAAATTTTGTATCATTGGATTATATCAAGACCGAAGATCAATTAGTAGACATTTTAACTAAACCTCTTGATTCCAAGCGGTTTAAGCATCTTTGGAGTGTTATAGGCTTGTGCACCGTTTAGGGAGATCATGTGTGATTCTCCCAAGGTCATGGTGTCATCTGGGGATAGTCATGGAGGTGAGCATGCATTGAGGAGAAGTGTGGTAGTAAGTGGGGGGATCCCACTTCAAAAAAAGGTTAAAAATCCAAAAAATTCACTCGAAATCGATTTCACATTTCGAAATCAGTTTCGCTCTAAACCGATTGCAAAACTCACAATCGAATTGGCCAAATTGGTTGCAAAACCCGAAATCGATTTCAAGGGCAATCCTGTCCAAAATTTTGCATGCAAGTTTAAAAGGGAGAAAATGTTCGCTTTCCCTCGTTTTGCTTCAAACGGACGACAGTTCATCTCTAGAGCCCATTTTTCTCCACTTTTGGGTTTCTTCACTGTTTGATCTCACATTCTTGCATAATGATCATGCCTCGCACGAAGAAGACAACTTCGAAAGGTGGATCTTCATCCAACCCTTCAAGGAACCTGGGGAAGCGACCCATGACGGATTCTCCACCTCGTTCTCGATCGAAGAGAAGTGTGGCATCTTTCTCTCCATGCCGTAATGCCATTAGTCTAAAGCAGTATCAACGGATCTTTTCCCATTGGTTCATCATCACCGAGCAAACGGTTGATGCCAAGACCCTTCAAATGACTCAGTTGATAGAGAAACTTGAAGGGAAGAGATGGATGCCCTTCATTTCGATTTTAGCCCTATCCAAGAAGAGGCGGTTTGCATCTTCTATGCAAACATGTTCAACATCAATAATGAGGAGCTCTCATTTTGGTCCGTGGTAAGTGACGTACCCATTCAAGTTAGCTCCACCATCTTGTCGGATATCTTTGGGGTTCCTCGTCCCTAAAATCCTCTTGTTTACCCGATCCACCACCTCATAGTGGCACCGAAAGGCGGCATGGTGGAGAGACTATACGGGCGACTCGTGAACTGGCCCGATCGTCTAAAACACAAGGAGTGCAGGCCTATTGCACAAGTCTTCCACAGAATCTTCACTTATAACATACTCCCCACCACCAACCAGAGTGTGTTGACGGACGACACCGCCTACCTCATTGACGGCATCCTCAACAACAAGCCAATTGACCTTCCTGCCATTCTCTGCCACACGATGATCCAATCGCACAAGGCGGCCCACTCGACTGGGAGTTTTCTATATCCCACCTTGATCACACATCTTCAAGTGGTGAAGGTGCCCCCTTTAAAGTGGCACCTAAGGGTCATAAAGATGGGAGGGCCATTCGGCATGGAACCCTCAAGAAGATGAGCCTAGTCGACAAGACTGCAGGCTCCTCCACACTCACTATCGGACCCTCGCATGCACATACTACCTTCGCCCGTACCTCCATCATGAGCCTTCTTCACAATCTAGTTAGGAAAGTGTCCAAGGTCCTAAAGAATCAGAGGACCCTGGCTTCCAACCAGAAGTAGTTAGCAACATGCTACAATGTTGATCATCCAGAGCATCCCATTCAATTGGGATATGTGAGCGCGTATGACTCAGAGCCTGAGCCAGAGCCAGAGGTGGAGACCAGCTTCGATGTCTATTCCCCATAGTTGAGAGCAGACCCTCAGTTTGAGGATGAGGATGTCGCTGTAGCAGGTGCTGGAGTTGTTGGAGAGGAAGAGGTCCAAGGAGATGGAGATGGAGATGGAGATGGAGAGGCAGAGGGAGATGGAGATGAAGATGATGTAGGGGATGACGACTACAAGGATGATGAGGAGGTCTATTCCCCATTGCCTCTAAGAGCAGTGATTCTGAGTGATTTGGGGTGTCACTTATGTTTTTTTGTCTAGATGATCATGTCCTATAGGGGTTTTCCTTGTTAGATGTTTTTTTTATTATGACTTGTACCTAGGGGATGATCCCCTTTGCACCTCTATAACCCAATGGGCTTTTTGACTGATTAATGTCATATATTTTAGTTTGTCCATTTCTCTTTATTCTCTATGTTTGGCTTTATACATGTTCATTATTTATGTTTATCAATTCTTGCCAAAAAGGGGGAGAGATATTCAAATCCACATGTGCATTTGTGGTGAGAAGATATGAGAGTGAAGGGGAGTCACTCAATTCACATAGGACATATAAGAGGTACAAGGGTATGAGACTTAGAGAGTTAGAGACCTATAAGTCACTACATACTTAGTGAGAGAGAACTAACATAGGGGGAGTTAAAACATCAACCTATAATTCAAAACAACTCACACTTGTTGCACACTCTATATATATTCTTTCATTCTTTGTATTGTTCATATATTTTGTTCACACATTGGCCATTTGGCATGAGGAAGGTGGTTGTGTTTGCAAGGCTTATTGACTCAAAGCACAAGTGACTTCAAGACTATTGAACTGAATTCTTATTCTTGTGTATTGTTGAGTCCATGTATTTGGGTTGAAGGGAATCAATGTACTTTGTATGGAAATGTGTATTTGGGTTTTGCCATGGAATTGACAAGGGGGGGATTGTTGATGTATGTTAATCCCATTGGCGTTTGAGTAGTGCTAGGAGTCTTATAAGTGTCCTATATGATCTCATAAGTTTATCTCTTGAAGCCAATAAAGACCGAAGACCCAAGCAAGAGCAAAGGAAATAGGCACACCATAGAGGGTATACCACATGTATACATATCATTTTGTGTGACCTAAAATGAATCTAGACATGGTTTAGGTCCCTTGCGAATACCTAAACCAAGATACCCAAGGTTAGCCCAAAGTTCACAGCCCAAAACATGAGTGAAGAAAAATTCAATCGAAACCGATTGCAAGTTTCGCATTCGATTTCGGTTAAATCAGTTGCGAAACTCACAATCAGTTTCATGACTGATTTGCATCTCATTCAAAACCTCCCGAGGCTCAAACCGATAGGCCCAAATCGGTTTCGATATAAGTTTTAGAGATTTTCCCCAAAACCCAAATCGGTTTCTAAACCCCAAACCGATTTAGAGCCTGATAGGTAGTGGAAATTGATTGGGGATTTCGAAACCGATTCGGAACCCAAATCGGTTTCCAAATCAGTTTCTAAACCCCCAATCGCTTTGGGGGGCATTTTTGGAAAACTTTTTTAACTTGAAATTCAAGGTGAGTTTTTTGAAATTTGAACTCTGTTTTGCATATCTAATGGCCCAAAATGCTCCTCCCTTTAAGATATGCCTATCCTAAGGCCATGGGTGCTCTTCCCTACTATTAAAGACACTTTTTCCCTTTAGGGTAAGTAATCGCTAATACTCCAAGTTATTTTTAAGAGAGCTAAGAGGCATATACTATTTTGAGAGCCCTCTTTACTGTGTAAACCTCCATTGCCTACAAATTATTGAACTTTAATAGCTAGTATTCTACACTTCTCTCTCATTCCTTCTCTTCTATTGAGTATTGCTACTACCATTGAGGAGAAGTTGTGATAAGCACTTTTCCAAGAGGAAACACACATTTGGCTGAGCTCAAGGAGCACTAGAGCCAAGTACTTGGAGCTTGTAGATAGCTAAGGCATACTAGTTCATCAAGGAGCACCCTACTTTTGAGCAATTAGCAACATCAACCATATTGTGATAATATTTGTTTGTCTTTGCATTCATTAATATTTAGATTCATTATTGTTAGTGTTTGGCTTCCGCCAGAGACATCGGAAGATTGACTACCTCCGCTGGAGACACCGGAAGTAGTACACACTTGTCAAAGACACCGAGTGTTATTGTTTAGTTTGCATTGAGCAAGTAGTTAGGTTTATATATTGACCTAGGTTGTAATAGTACCTAAATGAGTGAACTTTAGAAGAGTGAACGTAGGCCTAAGTGCCAAACCACTATAAATCTTGTGTTGTGATTGTGATTGTGTGATTTCTTGTCTCTTCATCTTTATACTCTATATTACTCTTGCTTAGCATATATTTGATATTATTCTTAAGCAGTTACATTGAAGCACACACTCAAATAATTGAGCAAATTGAAAAATGAATTAATTACAACCACAAGGTAAATTAAAAAGGGGTAAATTAATGGAAAAATCGGATTCACCCCCCTCTAGGATTACTTTAGAGTCATTTTAATACCTAAGCTTGGTAGTGAACTTTAAAAGAGTGGACGTAGGCTATCGTGCCAAACCACTATAAATCTCTTGTTGTGGATTGAATGTGTGATTGTTTGTATCTTTATTTTTATAAAACATTGTTACTCTTGCACACTATTTGTTTGTTGAAATATTTGAGTAGACACTTTGTAGCACATAGACACTTGGGATAAGCTTAAGAAGATTAAAATCAATCTAAAATCTATCGTAACACTTGCAAAAAGGGATAAGGCTGTTTGTTTTTTGTTGTTGTTGTTGTTGTATTCACCCCCGCTAGGATAATCTAATAGGTATTTCAGAGCTCATTAAACTGGTCATTTTGAGTACTTATATCCATCAATTGGATGTCAGGATAAAAAATAATGGCTGTTTAAATTTTAGGGGCCATTTTTGACTCATTATGATCAAACTACTCAATAAACCATATTGCAAGTTGTTGCACTGCATTAAAAATATAAGGTGAAAGTTTAAGGCATTAAAAGGATAAGAGGAAGTACAAAAATGGTTTGGGTGGAATTAGTGATGAAAAATGTGAGGTTTTTTGACATTGTGTAAGATGTCCCTAGATAATAAAGTGAATGATAGAACATGATTAGTGTAGCTATTCCCAAATACTTTAAATAATGCTTTGTAAAAGTTAACAAAGTTTATGTGAGGCTAGGATTTTCTGGTTTTCTTTTTTAATAGTAATTAGTGTGATTGCATTAGAGAGAAATCAGAATTTACATGTGGGTGTAAATACAATGATTGGAATCATTACAAATAAGAGTACCCAATGAATTTGGGAACTCATTAGGAGCGTGATGATTTCTTCTGAGTTGGATGCCCACTTTGCTAACCAATCTATAGGTTGATCTGCTTCTCTCCATGTGTGCTCCACCAATATCTCCTCGAACTTCCTTATTTCTTGTTTGATGGAACTGATAATGCATAAAGCTTTCCAACAGCACTCCCAATTTTCTTAAAAAATCTGAGCAACGCTTATAGAATCAATGACTATGTGAGCTCTATCATAGCCTTTTGAGAGGGCTATCATGAGTCCACATAAGATTACAAATAATTCTGAAATTCCCTAGGGGATGAATAGAAATGTTCCAATTTTTAAAATTAATTATTATAATTTTCACCCTACACAACTCGCTTTAATTTTATACAATCAATTAATCACATAAATTAATTACTAATGAATTATTAACTAAAACAAATTTTGATTTTAAAGTGATTATGTTTTAAACCAAACCATTGGAATAAGAAATTCAATTTCACCCTAGATTGGTTGCGAATAATGTGCTCATAGATAATCAATTTAATGAATGTAAATTATTAGGTTTACTATTTTAATTCACCACAATTCCATTAAATTACTTCAAAATTATTTAATGATCTATCATGTTCAACTATATGATCAATGTAGTAGTAAAAAAACAACACATGCAATCAAACAAAATGCACAATGTTTATAGTGGTTCGGCACTTCGGGCCTATGTCCACTCTCTGAAAGCTCGTTACTAAGCAATTGATTTTTTTTTTTTTTTTTTGATAAAACTAAGCAATTGATTTTTATTAATAGATCACTTCTATTATAGATAAATCAATAAAAGTGAATTGACTTACTCTACCCGCAAGACTATCTCATTGTAAGTCTGATATGTCTGGTGTCTCTAGCGAAGGTAAACACTACTCCCGATGACTCCTACGAGAACTCTAACAGCACATTAAAAGATTTAAAGATCAATGATGACCTTTTGATAGATGCCTCTCAATAGATGATTGTGCCAATAGTAACCAACCCCTTTTGTGGAACCTATTCAAGTAGTAGCTGATAGAATCAAGAGTTCCAAGGCCCTAACTCTCAAAGTTTCAAAGTTTTTCAAGGTAGAGGATACCTAATCCTTCCTCTCTCACTCTCTCTCTTTCTAATTTATGAAATCAAAATAAGAGAAGAAATTAGTATAGAGACAAAGTTTACCTATGAAAATCATAGTCTCTTCAAGCCTTTTTAATGAAATCCCAGCAGGATTTTTGTTCTTGGATGCTCAGGAACATCACACTTTTTTTCTTTTCTCTCGTAGCTTTTTTAAGGTTTTTGTGCAACTTTAGAAGTGTATTTATAAACATAGATTTGTGTAAAACCTTAATCTAAACGACAACTTAATCGAAGCCATTGATTCTTTAAAAAAGAATCAAAATATTCAGGATGCATTTTAAGCGGCTTGATCCAAGCTGGATCGATCTGCCCAAAATGGGTAGCTCGATCAGCCTGATCAGCCTTATTTTTCCCAATTTTTTATATTTAAATAGATTGCATAGAGCCAATCATTTTGAGTGCTTGTGGATCTCAAACAGACATCGGGATCAAAGTTTATGGCCATTTTAAGTTTAGATATCCCGTTATTGTACTCTTTGATCTTTTTTTATTTTCTATAAATTCTACACTTAACTAAAGTGATTGTGATGATTTATAAGTATTGGATCAAGTCTCACTAACCATCCCTAGGTCATGGGCGCAGTCCGATAATAATTTACCTTTAATTTACCTGTGAATACAAATGAGCTAAGCTAAGTCTAGAGACATTTTTTGTGATGCTTGCTCTCGAATTGCATGTCCCTCGAGCTTTTGATATTTTCCATGATCTTGTGATATGCTTCCTGAAATTTGCTCCAAACTAGGACTCTTTTGACTTACAAGACTTGGACTCACATGACTTACATGACTTGGACTTACATGGGTCACATGATTTACAATATAAATTTTACAACATGCAAACCCTTTTTATCATGAAATTGACAATTAGACTATTTACCCTAACAAATTCTAGCCATGAGATATTGTTGCTACATATGGTACCCCTAAATGCACAAATAGATTCTTCTTTATCATCTCTCAAGAGTTGTTTATACCCCACCCTAGTAGAAGTTAGAGACCCATTCATTGAAATAGATTTAAAGTGCATTGGTGGGCCTCTTCATTGGCAAAATCATGTGTAATACCCCGAAGTGCATTAGGAGGGTAAAATTGTAAATAACCATGGATGAGAGTAACATTATCTTTAAACACTCTTTAGGAAGTTCATTATGGGCTTCAAAACCCAATAGAATAAATTAGAAATGAGTGAGCAAAGACAAGTCATGAAATTGACAACTTCGGAAGTTATCCCTAAAAAACATTTAGGGTAACTTTATGAGTGAATCTATATAAACCTTATATGTATTAGCTTGCAAGCCATACATCATTGAAAGTATCTATGAGTCTAATTTCCAATGTATCAAACATTGTGTAATTTGAAGTTCCCTAGAAAAAGTTATGACTATTTTTCCACAAGGTGTGCATGTTGACACGTCAATAGATTTAGGGTAACTTCATAAATAAACTTGTACCAATCACATATGAATTAGCTTGCAAATCATACATAATTGGAAATATCTATAATTCTATTTTCCAACACAACAAACGGCGACCAAATTAGAGTTTTTTGGCAAACAATATAACCGTTTGAAGTTTATGGGGCAAAACTAGCTCTAGAGTAGCACCCAGGCAAGCTAGGATCAATCCTAGAAAAGTCTAGGTTGATCCCAAATTGTAAATTTTTTGTAAAATCAGTCTGGGACAACCCGGATTGACCCAAATTTTATGGGATCGATCCTAGACATCTTGGATCGATCCCAAATGCCTAAAAATGAAAAAAAAAATGTAAATTTTGAATGGAATCATTGCCTAATTGGGGAGGGACCCCCATATAAATAAATATAACCTAAGAGAGGCCTAAATAAACCTTAAAAACATAAGAAATGCTCAGAAAGAAAAGAAATAGATAGAAAGGAGGAAAAACCCCTAAATCCTAAGGGAAGCCATTTTAAACCCCCATCTCCATGAATATTTTGGCTTAGTTTTGTAGTTCCTTTCTAATTTTTTATACGATATCTTAATTATTGTGTGTTCTCTGTCTTGGATTATGTAGAGAAGAAAGGTTTGAAGGATTTATTAAAGAATAAGATCAAAAAAAGGGTTTTACAAGAAGACTTTGAGAAACCAAGAAGGAAAATAGTATAATACGTAGTTATACAAGATTTATACATGTTTTGTTCATATGATCTTAGATTCATTAATTTTTATATTTTGGTTTGAGGAGTTTGATGCATACTCTATGAATTTTCTCTTAGGAATTAGGATCTTAGATATATGATCCCTTATTCTATGTTTAGTGGTTTTATGGTTAAATCTCTATAGATTTCAAAGCTACATCATATTTATGGTTTTATTTTAAATATCTATGGATTATATTACTAGAAACAAATAAGTTTTTGGTTATCCATGATGTTTCGCAAAGGATTTTATGTTTTTCATGTTAAAATCTTAGAATCTCCATGTTTACACTTGAGATTTGCACCTATTTGATGGATTTTGGTTACTAGAATATGAAGATTCATTCATGTTTAAAAGAATATATATTTATAAAATGTTTGTTATAGATTTTTACAATCATTTTGAAGTATTTAGGTCATTATGTTTTATTCTTATTTGCATTTGGGTTGAAAAAGTTTTGGATTCCACAGTTCCCTATATGTTATCAAGATGGGTTAAACATATTATATTGCATTTCTAGATTTGTCTCCGAATATGATGTTAAATATATGGAAGTGTTTTTATAAGTTCTAAATGGACAAAGAAATTGTTAAAAGTTACATAGATATGTGTTTGGGAATTTAAATCGGGTTTATGTGATATGTGATGAGCCCCTTTTGAGGGAATTAGCCTTGAGATCATTAAGATGATTGTATTCCACATGGTTATGTGAGGTGAATTGTTAGATTCATGTGTTATGAAGAAAGTAAATGTCTTGGGAAGAGATTTCCCACTTGGGTTCATCCATCGTGATGTGATGAAAACACAAGGGAATGAGTTATTTCACTTGGAAACAACTAGAAGGAATTATTCCTTTCTATATGTATATGTTTGGGAAGGTGTTGTCCCATGTTACATTAAAGTGGGAGGGGTTATCCTACTTGTAAATATGTTTTGGGAGGCATTGTCCCAAGTGAATAGATAGTTGGAAGGTGTTTTCCTACATATGTAGGAATGTAGTTGGGAGGTGATTTCCCATGTAAATATATTAATTGGTAGGAGTTTTCCCCATGTGAGTGTAAATTAAGAGAAGTGTTGTCCCTAAGTAAGTATATAGAAAGGATATGTTTTTCTTATATAAATATATCGATTAAAAAGTGTTTTCCATATGTATGTATCTAGATGGGAGGTGTTTTTCCACAAAGGCATTTGGTGGGGAATAACCATCCCACATTGTAATATTGTATGTATTTTTTGGAGGTGATATCACAGTTGTATATGTGATACAAGGATAAGAGACAAGTGACACTCGATAAGTGTCACGTGAATTATGACAAATGATATCGTGACACAAGATAAGTGTCAGGTGATCTAAGCTAAGTGATAAGAGACACATGATGAATGTCTACTGAACAATGATAGAATATAAGAGACATAAGATAAATGTTCAATGGAATATGATATATTATATATTGTGATGAAGGACAAATGATAGGTGAACAACGATGAGAAACATGTGAAACTTAAAAAATGAAAAAGTAAATAATAATAAATGATAATTGAAACATATGTAACCAAGAATGCATAAGTCATTAATAAGAAGATGAAACCATATGAACCATGGTAAGAAGAATGAAAAGATTATAAGATATGAGAAGAAAGAGATAACGTACAAGTATTGATAAGAAAGTGAAAGAATATAAGTCTTGAAAAGACTAAAGAGATTATATAAGTTTCTTACTTTGATATGAATTACATAAATTTTACCAAATGCATGCAAACTTGTTTTACATTGTCTTTAGCTTCTAAAATTATATAAATTATGTTATATTTTTTCTAACAAATATCCGTGCTTAGCATGTCCATTTCAGTTGTAGGTTTTGTATACCTATTTACAAAGTCATAGACTTACCCATCCATAACTTCTTTCAAATTAAGGTAAGGTGAATCGGTGCAACGGTAGATGAGCACTGAGGGAAGATGGAGAACTAATGGAACCTCATTGTAGCTTGGCTCTATTTTGTTAGTTATGTGATTTTTGTTTATGATGTTAAATGGTTCAATTTTATGTCAAGGGAATGTAAAGACTTATAAATGATGATGGATTGTGTAGACTTCATTTTATGTACTTGATGATGGATTACTTTATCATTGTTCTATTGCTCATGTGAATTAATAATAGTACTTTAGCATTCTTCGTTACACTATTGTGATTGAAAGGTTACCATATTATTATTATTCATCTGTGTGTGATTATGCTTATGAATGTAAAGGATTAAGTTTCAAGTAATCCTAAAGGTATAAAGGACGCAAATTTATAATGAATGAAAGAAGTTGAAAGTAATGATCCAAGTTCATGTCCCATCAAGACTAAAAATTTGGGTCATGACACCATAGCTCTCTTATTGTGATATTCTCACAGCCTTAGTCCCACATCTCACATTTAGCCTTTGTCTCAAAAATTATATCTTTGATAATTTTTTGGATAGTTCTATTTGTATTATTGAATCTTCTGAGATTTATTTATCTCCAGATTTGATAATATAACACCCCGCTTTCCACTTAAAGGTAAAATTATAATTTTACCCCATAAAGGTAAAATTTTCATTACACATATTTTAGACGTACGCTTAAGAATCTTTTTAACCAAGTTAGAAGTGTAAGACCCAAGTTGGGCCTCGAATTTGTAAGTTCGAAAGTTATCCTAATCGCGTATTTAGGATAACTTCTCGGGCACACTGACACCAATCCTGAGTGAATTAGAGGTTAATACATACCTTGTTGGAAATTTCTTTGAGTATAGTTTCCAACATAATAAACAGTTTGCAAAATAGAGTTTTTTAAGAAAGTTATGCCCATTTTAATGTAGGGTGTCAAAATGAAAAATTCAGCATTCGTGACCTCAGGCGTGATCGGTCACACCCAAGTAGCACACCTTTCAGGTGGTGCCCATGACTGGTCACAAACCCCATGACCAATCACAAGCAGTGACAAGTCACAAAATCCATGATCGGGCAGGAGCCGTAACTGATCACAAACTCCATGACTGATCATGGCATGTCCAGAAACGCTGAAATGTCCAAAATTTATCAATTTTGTCACTTTTATAACATGACTTGCTCCTACTTGACCCCCACACATGTGGAAACTCGTCTAGGGCAACTCAAACCCTATTTAATCTTCATTTATGTCATTTGTCATCATTAAAACAAAGGGAAAAATGCTTAGAGAGATTAGGGAATCTCTTGAGCTAAGAGAATGAGGTTCTACTGCAATTAGGTAAGTTTCACTCCCAACTCCGAAATCTTTAAGGTTAGCTCATTTTCTTCCTAGATCTTCATGTTTTATCTAATTTATACTAGTTCTACATCATTTTATAGAAAATAACGGGAAAGACAAGGAAGTTTTTCTCCAATATCTTCTTGGAAAATATGAGAGGCTTGAGTAAGTAGTTATGTAAAACTTACTCCATTTTTGTTTGTTTTTAGGATCCAAGAAGTCTTGTAATGGTAAAGTCCATATTCTATGGTTGTTTTCTCTAATGTTTATGAACCCTTTTGTTAGGTTCATAGAAACCCCACTTACTGTGGTGCTTATGATGAGATCTTGCCATTTTTTTGCTACGATCTTAAAATCTCAATCTTATACTATAAGGAAAAATGGATTTGCATGTTATCTATACGTATTTCTTTGAAATGATGAATCCCACGCATGGTGAATGCTTGTAAGCTAGGATTCTTTAATTCTATAGTTTTCATGAAGGGTATTAACGGATGATTTGCTTGATTTTCCATAACTAGTATTATTATTTAAGTTTATGATGAACATCTCTTGAATATGTTAAGATGATACTAGAAAATATCTATGAAGCATGTTGATCTCCATATAACGATACTAGCATGTTGTGTATAAATTTCTTAGGAAACCCTATTAAATGATTCAAGTAAGATATGCTTAGAAAGGATAAAGATTGGGTTTCCCTCTTTGACTTTCTATAAATTCCTTTGATTTTTATACTCTACATGTTTGATAAAATGCCTCTTATAGATTTTTCATACTACTCTCATGTTTCTTAAATGTCTTTAAATTCTTTGCATGAACCTAATATCTCCTATAATAAATCATTTCAAATACATGTGGGCTTATGCCAAGATGTAAAGGTCAAGGTCTAAATGTCAAACTGTAAAAGTCAAGATGTAAAAGTCAAGATGTAAAGGTCAAGATATATAGGTCAAGGGGTAAAGGTCAAGGAGATGGTCAAAGTCCTACCATTAGGGAATCCAATACAATGCACACTATTCTATCAAAGTCCTGCCATTGGGAAATCCAATACAATGTGTAATATTCTATCAAGGTTCTACCATTGGGGAATCCAATACAATGTGTAATATTCTATCAAGGTCTTGTTATTGGGGAATCTAATCTAATGTGCAATATTCTATCAAGGTCTTGTCATTGGAGAATCCAATACAATGTATAATATTCTATCAAAGTCTTGCCATTGGGGAATCCAATGCAATGTACAATATTCTATCAAGGTCGTACAAGTAGGTAAAGAAGATGTTAAGAAATGAAGAAAAACTCATAATCTTTAAAAGAATATAAGTTCCTAAACTATGTAAGAAAACAATAAAGATGTATGATAATTCACCTATTACGATACAATTCAATGCTATGAAGATTAATGATAAGTATTAAATGACAATGGAAACTAGTAAGTAATAAGTGAAGACATGGTGAATAATAAGTAACAAGTAAAAAGGTGAATGATAAAAACAAAAGTAATGATAGACTTATTGAATATAGAAGTATAATTTCATATGTCCCATTATGCAAATGTGTTATTATGATTGCTAATTGTTTAAGAATGATGCATGCTTAGTTTGAGATGATTTGTATATGAATATTCATATCAGGAAAGTATAGTCTATGCATGAAAAATGAATATAAATGATCATTGGGATGCACACTGAGTATCTTTACTATAGATGGATCATGAAATATTTACCATGTGATTATAATAATATAATGTCATGTATGTTGTCATGCAAATATATGAGAAAAATACCATATATAAGTAGAATCATGCATATTTCCAAATGTAGATATGAGAAGAATGTCATGTATAAATTGAATCATGTGAATTTCCATGCATAATTCCTATATAAAGAATCATGATGATGAGTGTTTAGATCTTGTGATAACTAGTAGATGATGTATGTACACTAGTTATAGGCAGCGTTTTTTAAACAATGTTTCGAGCCGCGTCAAGAAAAGTCAGAAACTTTAGCCAGTGGTTTTAAAAACACTGGGTATAGCCAACGTTTTTAAAACGCTGGCAAAAAATGATAATATAACCAACGTTTTTGAAACGCTTGTTAAAGTCACTATAGCCCGTTTTGAAAACGCTGCCTATAGTGTCATACTTTAGACAGCGTTTTAGTAAAAAAAAAACTATAGTACTTTAGATAGCATTTTAAACGTTGTCTAAAGTGTGTTTAAATAGAAGAAAAAAAAAAAAAAAGATGAGAAATGCTACCAACCATGGGAACTCTACTGTCCTTTTTTTTCTTTTTTGACAAAAGATAATTCCACAGTACATATACTCATAAATGAATAAAAAATATTTCAATCAAAATCAAGATACACTCTTTAATATACCCATTAACACACACCAGAAATGATATCTGTTTTAACACCAGAAATGATAATAAACAAAACATATGATTCAATATGGAGTTGAACACAACATAGAAGATTAGAATTCATAAATGCAATCAAGATGGACTGTCACCCATGAGATCTCCCAGGCAAAGATTGATGACCTTAATCATTGCTTTTACTGAATTTTTGGATAGTGAGGAAAAGAATGCAGACAACATGAAGAGTCAAAGAAACAGGCATGAAGAGTCAAAGAAACAGGTTGTTACAATCATCTTAAAAGATTGATGTTCTAACCTAGAAGATCTCCTTGGCTGGATTCGGCAAAAAGTAGATCATGAATCCATGCCACTTGTGTCATGTGTAGTTATCAGGTAGGAATGACAGGTTTTCCTCATGCTCTGATCCTGACATAAGTATTCTCTTCTATATTTCTTTTACTCTGAATCAGTTAAATCTTGAACTGCTTTCAGGCATGTATACAAGGGTTTTTGATTCATCAAGAATTCAGGTAGACTACCAAAAAAGAAGGAATAGAATTCAGTAGCAAAAGAGGGAAGTAGTAATCCTTCAGTCATAAAAGCTGCATCTTGAAATGTGATAACTTGTTTTGCAAAGAATAAATCA